>JANIJG010014668.1:59594-73529 GCA_024611175.1 Megaceryle torquata
TTTAACTCATTTTTCCTTTTTGTTAACAAAACTAAAACCTGGAAAGGGAACAACATGAGAGGTCAGCTCTGTATACTAGGATGGAAGAGAGGCCCATTTCTACTGAATTAATAACATGGCCTAAAATGGCCATTTGCCCTCGAAATACATTAACATGTAATAGCAGCTGCTCATCCTCTTGAGTGCAGGCAAGGATGGGAAAGACATGCTGAGAGGCTTTGTCCTAGAATTACATGTCACTGGTTTAAACATGATGTGAGGAGATTATTTTAATTGCCCCTATCAGTCCAGGATGGAAATGGTCATATATTGGTCACTGTCTTGGTATGAGTGATGCAAATGTCTTTCTCTGTTCAGGGTGTTGTTTGAGAAGAACATGTACCATACCTAAATGTCTGGGAAGCTTCTCCACGAAATAAAATGAAAGAAACCACTCCCCCCCCCCATTAAAATAGCTTTGCAAGTAATGATAGTTTTTGACTACAAGTCTTGCATACAAATACCTGATTTCTTGCAAGTATGAGCACTGAAAGAGCAAGAACTGTTATTTTTGAGATAAATGTTACAATTCAAATGCCACGGTTCAAATGTCACAGACCATACTAAAGGCATTCACAATTGGCTCTGGGATTTAGAAATAGAATTAATAAAAAAACCCCACAAACCAATGTACATTGTTGTAGGAAAGTTGGTGGTGATTGCAGTGCTAATGACCAAGAGAGAGATGATTTTTTTTTATTATTATTATTATTTTTAAAGCATCATTATCTAGTGGTCTTGAGTGCTAATCAAAACAAAGACTCTGATGCCTGCTTTAATGGGGTTTGTCTCAGTAATGCTCCTAAATGGAATAAACTACATTAAATCCAGACAAGCTACAAAGGGAGATAAATGGCAAAACAATACACTGAAAACCTAAAGATTCTTTTAATCTCCTATTAACTGAGTTACCATCCATGGCATTCACGGTTAACTGCGGCTTCGTAATCCATTTGCTGAGTTGTACAACTAAAATAGAGAGGTTGTTGTCCTGCTGTTTAAAACAACAGATTAAATAAGGCCCAAATTAACCTCCAGAATGTCTGGTTTGGCAAAGACTGCACTAGCACAGGCTGTGTATCTATCTTCTCTTTTTTTTTTTTTTCTTTAAAAATAAGGAAAGCAGCTTTCCCAGAGTTTTTCCTTAAAGTAAATGGAGGGAACGTGACCCCACTGAGGTAGTTCTGCACATAAACTGAGCCTCTGCACATCACCAGCAGGATTCCCCAGCAGACAAAGCACCTCGCACGTGACCTTACCAACCACTGCCATCCCCCAGTGCTGCAGGGACAGATGCTAACTGATCTCAGTAGGCTTCAGATCATCCTCTTAATATTTAAGGGAAGGGGCACTGAATGCCAGAAAGATTAATTCATCACCATTGTCTTCTTCCTCCCAGTTCCTTTGGCCTTGCACATCCCTCCTCTGCATCTGCTGGCCCAATGCATAGCCACGCTGAATTTCTTTGGCTTGATACTCCAGAAGATCTGTTACATCTGAATCCCTCAAAGAAGCCATTACAGTAAGTTTTCTGATGTATCTATTTTGCTGTACCACTCACACTGAGGCTGGAGGATCCTCAGGGGCTGAGGAGGAATGCAGACTCTGGGTTTTGGGCAGATCCTGCAGGAAGAGAAGATGATCTACAGAGAAAATGCCAGCTATGGTATAGAGGTAGTGACACTTTCATGTTGGAAGAAAGACTGAAGTGTTTCCAGGAGTCCAGTCTTGCAAAGATGGATTAGCACTGGATTACACTTCTCAAGTGTATGCCTGAGATGTCTGGGATGCCATGGTCCTCATGTGCTTTGCAAAACCACCCTTGGATGGCACTTTCAGGCTCAAAATATGCATCCTATGTGTTCCTGGCTTTGCTGGAGGCTTCCAAGTTCCCCTTGCAGACTTGACCCTTGAGATTTGTTCACTTGCAGCTAGATTCAAAGAGGCTTCCTAAAAAACCAGGCTCTTACTGGAATAAGGGAGAAAGAGCTTATATGATCCTGCTCTGACAGGGGGGTTGGACTCTAAGATCTCCAAGGTCCCTTCCACCCACTGACACCCTGTGAACCTGTGAGCTGAGCAGGACTAGTGATCCCATCTCCTCTCAGGGAAGCACAGATTATGCTTTTACCCCATTATTTGGGATTGATTCCAATTTCTCTCTTTCTTACGACCACAACGGTCTATACTTTAACACTGCAACAAATAACCAGTTTGAAGAAGACTGTAAAATATTTTAACAGCTGGGGCAATGACATTATTACTCCACTTTACCATAAATGGAAAAACTCCCATTCCTCCTCTCAAACAAAGACAGAGACTGCAGATCATATTCTGAATTCTTTTCAAGACCTAGGCCAGAAGATCTCACTAGCACAGCATGTTCCCCTTCGCATTATTATTCCCACTCTCACAGATTCTTTTATCTAATTCCCTTCCTCCCTGAAGTTTACACTGTCATCTCAAAAATTTTTCAACTGCACTTCTCTCCCCTCCTCTTAAATCCCCTATCTTTCCTCAGCCATCTAAAACCCTGCTTCAAATAAAGATGGTTTTCTTTGAGAAGAATGATGCTAGGAATTCAGCACTACAAAGGAATCTGTTCCTACCTTCTCCCCCCTGTGCTAAAACAAACCATTTTAGATCCTTCTTAAGGAAGGAAAAAAATAAAACCCAACAATCCAGCACTTTAGCAAAAGTATATGAGCTTCCTGCTCCCAAAGGAAAACAAAATAAGAAAAGAAGTTCTTACTCTTGAATGTGTTTGCACTTTCCCATGCAAAGTGATCCATCTGTCTGGAAGGTGAAGAAGATTTGGATTATCTATATTCACACGAAGGTACTGCATCAAATGGTTCATTCTCTAGCAACAGAAGTTTTATTTGAGGATAACATCAAAGTTATTCTCATCTATGCAAAATACTTCTCATCCACATAAAAAAGGCTCTTAATTTCCTCTATACCGAGAAAAAAAAAAAAGCAGCTATTGTATTTTTCTCTTCATTGATGACTCAAGTATTTGGTTTCTTCTACTTTCTTCGGACCATTCTTACTCTTAATAGATGTACTCATTTAGCTACAGCTAAATTGCTGTAGTAATGGCAGACAATGACACTCTTTGGCTACGCTACACACGATTAATCTGTACTCCAACTGAAAGCATTTCTCTTCTGGGGGCCACCCTTTGTCTTGCCCCTGTGTTTCCCCATCCTCCTTTCCTAACAAGGAGAGTGACAAGAATCAGTATGAAGTTTTTAACCTAGGGAAGGACATTTTTAGCTCTAAGGCCTATGTGTAAATGTAAATTTCCAGCTGTTAGAACAAAGAAATAGCAAATGTGAGGCAGATGATAATGTATTACCCACTGTTGGTAACACAAGCAAAAATCAACTTTAAAACCCCCCAGCTATTCCAGCAATGAAAGCTTAGTTTCCTGGGCACTTACAGAGACCTGTGCCTACAGAAATAAGATGTAACTAGTTTCTCTTAATCCACAGAGTCTAGTCCAATTCTCTGTGTCGTCGGCTGGAACATACAGCCAATGAAATCATCTCCACATCGTTTTTTCTGCTTAGCAAACTGATGGACACCCAAAGATTGTTGAGGGTCTCGACTTCTTAGCATCTATTGCATGATAATTTCAAGTGGTGTCTAGAGGATTCTGTATCCTATGCTATAGCACTACCTCGGACCATATTCAGCACCCGAAGTTCAACCCCATGTCTGGTTTCTATCAAGTACCACTTGACCATAAGTCTTCAAGCACTTATGAAGCCAGGGGAGGCAGAGATAATGAGCAACCACTCTGAACTTCCTGAGAAATCTACTTTCCTTTGAATACACCAACTGAAAAATCCACAACTCATCTGTGAATGAAATAAGGTGCTTCTTGCTGATTAGCTAATGGCTTTGTTGCTTCTACTATCTTCTAGCCCTTGGAAACTTGTGAATTAACTCGTGTCCTGGTGAACACAACCCATAGCCAGAGGCACGGAGGAGCATAGATATTCAGAGCATACTTAGAGTTCACATTCTCCTCCAGCCTCTCTCCATCTCACATCTCTCATCATCTCCACTCTCATCTCACACCTTCCCTCCCATGGACCTCGGTTCCCCATGAATCCTCAAAGTCCTTCCTCCTAACATTAAAACAGCAGTGACTTCTGCTCATCTTGTGTCAGGCACGTTTGTGTTTGTCATTCCTTTCACACAGGCAATTCATTAAGGGCTTTGTTTTGATTACCAAAATGTGTGAACACAATTTTGTATCTCATCTATACAGGGTCACTCTTATGTCAGCTCATTTTTGACTGTGACAGTCTTTTCCCATCCTAAAGGCAAACCAGTGTTTACATTTGCTTAGTTAAAATATTTACACTGCACATTCAAATGATGCATTTTCCCAGTGACAGGGCTCTCTCTGGTATTTCCTCCCGTACCTACTATGCTACAGAAACAGATGATTAAGACAAATATTCTGTGTGTCTCTAAACAAGCAGATTAAGGAAACATGCAGCACAGCTATGCTACACTAAAACTCCTGGACTCTAATAGCCACGCAGGCTGTGTTACCTGCCTAGTGCTGCAGGAAAGCCTGTCTTTTAGGACCTCACATCAGAAGAGCTATGCAATTTGCAGTCAATTTTCAAACAGATTCTTCATTTATTGATTGACTTTTATTTTTTTTGTTGTTGTTCACTCTGTGCACGATGGAGAGTAAAACATGACAGCTGTAGGTCCTGGGAGAGGAGGTAAGAATGATGCTGTTTGCTGATCAGAATAAAAGCCTTGAGTGCGCTGTGTCGGGAGGGGTGCAGAGATAACGGGGGCTGCTACCCAGCAGGAGAAGTGGAGAAGCAAAGGTGACACTAAAGCTGGCAAAGGAAGGACACAAGGCGATGGTGTTTCCGGGAATCATAAAACACACTGGACTCTCCCATTTAAATTTAACACTTCAACATTGAATAAACTACTGCAAGGGATGCTGCACAGGGACCTGCTACACCAAGAGGTGCACTGAACAGACAGCGGGGTCTGTTCCCCAAAGGGACTGCTTGAGGAGAGAAAGAGCAGACCTATAAATCTTCACCACAGTGAAATTCAGCATCATTTTAGGACATATTACCATCTGCACTGTGAACAATTAATTTTGCTTGCACGGTTGTCGCTAGCAAACGATGAAGGACCGCCGCGTGCGAGTCCTACTGCTCAGAAACCAGATGCAGAGTGAAACTTCTCACACAGGAACCCCACAGCAAGGCAAAACGAGGAAGAACTACTTAAAAACCAGTAGGTTTATTCCTTACCTTACACCACCATCCACGCAGGTCTTCATACAGGCTCTCCCAGTGAGGCAGCAAAAGCTTTTGTGCTGAAAAAAAGATGAAGTGCCTGTTACTGCAAAGGCTCTGCCTGTGCTTACGTCCACCACAAACTCTGCTGCGTCTTTTTGTTTACAGGAACATATACAATAGATGAAAGTTGACTGTGTAAGCAAAAGCTATCTATTTTGAATTGACCCTGCCCACTTAGTGCCATATACTCTAGAGGAAATGGGTTATAAAAGTCACTGTATAAAAGTAAGGCAGGCAGCGTTTAGCAAAGCAACTTTAAGCAGGATTATTTGATGCGTGGGAGACGTTCTTCCACCACTTTTTTCAACTGATAGCAAATGATTTCTAAGTGTTTGCCAGTTAAAGCAGTAAAAGTGAAGTAACAGGCTCTCCATTGGTGGAAGGCAGTGCATTCGCAATGAGGAGCAATTTTGATTTATCATAAAACCACATTGATCCACATTTATTTTTATTTCCTGATAAGAGTGCCTATAGTAAAGCTTCCACTGAAAAATGAATGTGAATTGCAAGCCCTTTAATTATTCTGCCTCCATTTTTTCGCTTGGGTAGGCAAGCTCTGATTTGGGATTTCCACACTTGCTGGTCCCTGACAAGCACAAGAAAATAATTGAAAGACACAGAGTCTAATGTAGGGTCTCACTTCTTCCTCTCACTGAGGTTAACAACCATAAATATCTCTAATTTGATAGATAGATTTGGTAGATAGATTTGACAGAGAAAAAAAAAAATATTAGGCCAGTGTAAATATGCCTATTATTTCTTTCAAATATCCTTCTTTACTGTAGATGATGTTGTCTGGAACGTGTCTCCCAGGAGACAAGGGCACCATTAAAATGCTGATGTCCAGGGTGGACGCTCCGGCATAAAGGGTATGCCAAACCCACCCCCTCAGGCCAGGATAAAACCTGATACCCCGTTCTGAGTGAGCAGTTAGCAGCCTTGCTGATTTAATTTAACACTTTTAAACATGATTTCCTTGGGCCATCCTTGCAGCTGGGTGGTTTTGGCAGAGGGTTGTCCAGCCTGATGGGCAGCGGCTGCTGCTGTCACTAGCAGGATGTTTTCCAGGCAGTGGGGTTTATTCTTTGAAACAGTTGCTACCTAAAGATTAAAGTTGAACAAGAGCACAAAAGCAGCGTGTGTCCTCTGGGGCTGCTACATGCCACCGGGCAAACAGGAGGTAGGAGATGTGTTCTCCTAAATTACACACAAGGAGCAGTGCTGCTGCACACACACGCTGGCAGAAGACAGTAAAGCCCTTTGGTGGATGCACAAATCACACACTCCTCTTTATTTATCTTCCTTTAGGGAAAAAAAAAAATCAACAACAACAAAAAAATCCCCAGTATCTTTCAAAAGCTACAGGTGACATTAAGCACCCAAACCTGGAGTCATCCTGAGGGGTCCCAACCACAACCCCAAGAGCACGTCAGCCTGGGAGCTCAACAGGAACAACAGCCACAGCTCCCAGTCACGTAGCTTTAAGACCACGTTCTCCATCATTCCCAAACAGCAGTACGTTCACTATCATCCCCAAATAGCAGTATGTTCACTATCACAGAATCTTAGGGGTTGGATGGGAACCTCCAAAGGTCATCGAGTCCACCCCCCCCCCACTATCATCCCCAAAGAGCAGTACACACACTCAAAAATACAGTTAACAACTACAAGTGACAGACAGAATAGGAAAAGACCTGGAGAAGTGCTCAGGCAAAACACACCTTTACTGTAAAGCCAGAAAAATAATAGTCATTTTAAAACTACTAAAAAAACCACTGAAGTAGTAAGAATGTGGAAGAAACAACGTAAAATCTCTTTAGCAGAGTCTGTGTGGTCTTCGCGATTACAAAGGGGCTGAAAAAATGAATGCAACAAGGATTCTTCTTTCTGCTGAGGAACAAACGTTTGGGGGTTTTTTAACTCCTGTATGGGATGTTTTATACCCTAGGGAGTAGCTGCAGGGGCGAGGAACTGTCTCTGGTAAGAGGAGGAAGTTATTTACCCTGTCCAACGGCTATACGTTAATGTATATTTCTATTAGCAAAATCCATTTAATATTGCATACACGTAGCTTCTGGCTTAAAAATAAAGCTGGAGGAGGAAAGTTAAACTATCTTTTCTTCCTCTGATGGGAACACGTACAGATTCTCTCATTACTGGTAACGTGAACTAAGCCCACATAAAGGGGAAGGGGCAAACTTCAATAACCCTCAGCTGCAGCACAATGCCACCATGGAGCTTTATTCTCCTGGGAGTAAGTATGGTGGACTACACAACTTTCCCCTCTGTCCTATCACCCCTATTTTAATTAATAACTGAATAGCAGCAATTGCCACCGTGGTATTATAAAGACAAAACAAAAATTACCTTTGATTAACAAGGACTTCTCATCCCAGACCCCCCGTTTGCGTTGCACAGAAGACACCAGGAGCAGCTCTTGGTGGTGCTCAAAAACTCCCTCTTGTCATTAACGCAGCTCTAGGAGTTTTCTCGACCCCTGTCCCTGGCCGCTCGCCCATTCCGTATGCACGGCGCAGATCCCCCCACCTCCTCCGGCTGCCAAGCTGGCCACAGCCTGCGAACAATGCCGCCTCTGTCAGCCCGCCGAGCGAGCGCTGGCACAAAGACACGCTCATGTACAGCCCTCGAGGTTTCTTTTTTTCTTCTTCTTCGAGTACAGGCTGATGAGAAGGGATAGGAGGAAAATGCTTATGTATTTGCAACGAGCCGAACCTTTCTGGTGTTCAGGAGGAGTAAACTGGTGTCGGTACAGGACGGGCACCCTGGTGCCTGGAGGGGAGGTGGTGAAATTTCCACGGGTGAGAGTGTTCCCCGCCTTGCTTCAGACAGTTTTGTTTCAGGTTCCGTGGGTGGCTGTGTGAGCGAGCGGCCAAAATAGGGTAGGAGTTACACAAAATGCAATTTCATGACTCTAAGCCTTGTCTGCCTTTTGGAGAGCGGGACAGAGGCAGAATTGCAGCATAGGATCCTAGA
Source organism: Megaceryle torquata (assembly GCA_024611175.1). Lineage (NCBI taxonomy): Eukaryota > Metazoa > Chordata > Aves > Coraciiformes > Cerylidae > Megaceryle > Megaceryle torquata. The sequence goes on from JANIJG010014668.1 coordinate 67,982, forward strand.
ATGGCAGGGGTTGGAAGGGACCTCTGGAGATCATCGAGTCCAACCCCCCTGCCAGAGCAGGGTCACCCAGGGCAGGTCCCACAGGAACAGATCCAGGTGGGGCTGGAAAGTCTCCGGAGAAGGAGACTCCACAGCCTCTCTGGGCAGCCTGGGCCAGGCTCTGTCACATGCCTTACACACCCTCCTGCTGCCACCAGCCGCCCAAACCAGCTGGGAAAGCTCCTCTTCGTGCTGGGGCGTTATCCCCGGGACGGAGCACGGATGAGGCAGCTGCTCTTGCACCGCTCAGAAGCCACAATTCGCACAGCCCCTGAGCACACTGGGTTCTCCACTCCCTCCCCACGGTATCGCCAGTTTAGTTTCCAAGGAGGCAAGACACTTCACGATCTTAAAGAGCGACTGTAGGATGAGAACATGAATGACATCCTCAGCAGATGTTTACAGCTGTCACTAGGAAGGGAGGAAGACAGCAGCATCTTAAATCCTAGTTTTCTGCACAGCTCCCCTTGGAAATCAGGGAGGCAAAACAGAAAACCCTTTTTCAACTCAGACATACCTATTTTTCTCATTTTGAAAGGACTATCGTGTGCACACTGCAGACATTTCAGGTAGCTTCAGGTTTGTTTTCTTTCCTATCAGAAAATGAGAAGCAATCTGGCCTGGTTCCAGAGAAGCTGGTGATTATCCCTCTGAAACCAATTGGAATTTTACAGTTTAACTCAAATATTCCCAAGCCAAGCTCCGAGATAGATGGTAGCTGCTTCAGATTCCTCCACATTAATTATAGTTCAGACCTTAAAACACACTGCAAATGAAGACAGCAGCAAGCAACAATGCATTTGCTTTTAGAAGCAAACACCAAGGGACGTGCAGCCCTAGGGTGCAGCACAGCTCTGAACTCAATCCAGGTCCCCAGTGAAGCACTGCAGTGTTACAATAATTTCCCATGCAATTAGAATTAATTGGTGACTTGCTGGCAATTCCCCAGGGGCCCTATCTCACCCTCCTAGCAGGTCCTACAAGGTCAGGCTTGAGAACCAGCAGTGCCCCAGTTCCAGGGGTTCATTTTGCTGTTAAATTCTTGGGGACCTGGCAAGGTTTATCCTGATCAATCACAGATATCCCACTTCCAAATTAACACGTACGAGTTTGTCACATGTGATGGCAAAATAAGAGGGAGATTTCTAGAGGGAATTTATAAATGCTTCCTGAAAAGAACTTGTTTTGAAGCATTTCACTGAGGCCAAACTCCAGCATCCTTTGGAGGAGACCTGAGGAGCAGTGGATAGTGACAGCCCTGTGAGACTGCATCTCCCACTCAAATTAAGCTGAGAAGGGAGAACTGTAAAGGAGCTTCTTGTAATTTTATTCCCTGCTAACAATTCTTAAGGATTTTTTTTTTCCTTTTATCTATTAGTAAGATCAAGTTATTTGTCTTAAGCACCTTGCCAAATGGACTTAGGCAGGATCCAGCAGAGGCCCAGAACTCTGTGGCAATAAACAAAAAAATCAGATGTTCTTTGACAGAACATTGTCAATATCTAAAACATCTTTCAAAACAGCTTCCAAGGTCAGTATCAGCTGATGGATCTCAAATGTGATCTCTTTCTGCTCTGCAGGATTACCTAAATAGTCCCAGAAATCCAGATATGCCTTTAGGGGAAAAGTGTGGGGGCAGTTATTTAGAGTCAGAAGGATGCCCTAAATGAGAACTGCACAAAGGCCAGTCTGCACACGCCAATAACCAGGAAAGGATGCAACATCTAATGGTAAAACACATCAGGAAATGCTTGTTGCTAGAGGCAAGCAGAATTACTGCATCTAAAACAGGTCAAGTACAATCAAGAGCAATTTCCTACAGGTCAGCTTTATTCCTTCTCCCTTTTCAGCTTCTCACAAGTTTCTAGTCCACACGAATCAATGCTTCTCAGCATTACTCCTCTCGTACCATTTTCCTCCTTCACTGCACAACATTTGGGAACTGCTATACAGCATTAATAGGCTGCCTAATGCAAAATGTCTTTAATACACGGTATACTTTGGCTTGGAGGTAGCCAACATGAATGATGGTTACTTCTCTTGGAAATCTTGGGTCTGGAGTAGAGTGCTACAGCCTGCCTCTGCCATCTCACTTCACCCCTAATCATCTGCACCTCCTGGTTTTACTTCAGGGTTCCCGTTGTACTTAGTGCACACAAATAATCCTGTGGAAACTGAAATTCAGAGTATTTACATTGTTCAGCAGAGGAATAGAGATTTGCCATTTCCGTATATATGATTGATACGAACACAGTTTATTGATTTTGCCCTTGGAGATCCTTCTCCTTCTGCATCTTTGTGATCCTCTTTGATTTTGATTTTTAAAAGGCCTTAGTGTCTTTTTTTTTCCCCCCACATCTATGGCATGTAAAAGCAGAGTCATTACTTTTTAGCATCATGTGAAAAAAAAATACTTCCAGACTATTCTCACAATTGTAGATGCACAGAAGATGACCTCATTTTCACTGGTGTAACCCCACAGGAATTCCATTAACTTCCAGTATCTTTGGATGTACACCACCCATCTGAGATGTTCCTCATGTCTGTCTCACACATTCTCAGCTCTCAAAAGAATCTAAAACCACAAAGATGTTGTTCAGGGGCAGTTTAGGTGGCAGAAAGAGAAGTTCTCTGTAAAACCATGCAAGAGGAAGAAGCAGAGTGGGCACGGGGACAGTGAGGTGCAGAATGTGTTTCTGAAGCTGCAGAAGGATTATCAGATTACTTAGTATGATGCTGCTCTGAATAAATCTGGTTTGCTCACAGGCTTTTTCCAACACACCCATGTTCCCACTCACACTTTACAGGTACAACTCGGAGATGGAGGGGTACAACAATTCAGTTTTTTCAGAAAACACAAGACCAAGAGTTTCTTCCTCCGGGGCAGTGTGCCAAGACTTAGTTGCTGCCACTCGAACACCCTTGATATCAAATTCAAGCTCTACAACTATAACACAAACATCTTGAAGCAAATTATGAACATCTCTGTCCATACTGATAACATTTACTCTCGTAATTTGCTTTTCTAAATAGGTGTTACCTGAAGTCTTTAACTAGGCAAAGGCAGATGTCTTCAGCCTGCAGCAGGGTAATTCTGAACTCCTGTATATTCAGCAAAGCTTTTTTTTTTTTTTTTTTTTTTTTTTTTTAAGAACATTTGATGGCATTTGCAAATTTATTTCTCCTCTTCCCACCTGTCTGATGAGCAATGGAACCAAACCTTTCACCTCATCTGCTTCCAGTATTTATCAAGCATCTGAGCCCGGTTCTTTGGTTTCCATTTGTAGCAACCACAATTTCCAACTGCTTTTTCACCCAAGTACTTGATAGATTTGGGCTTGCTTAGGCCAGACAAGACCAATTGTATTCAGTCTGCTACAGTCACGATTAAATACTGACATATGGTTTCTTAATGCTACTCATTAGGACGTGGATGGCTACAAACACGCTTTCTTCGGCTTGCCTTTTATTCTTCCCTGCTGTTTGCTCATTTTTATTAAAAATGAAGACAGAAATCACATTGCTAAGTTTCCATTTTCCACTCTGCCTGATTTCCAAATTTATTCCATTTACAAGGCACAACTATTCTATGACAACAGCTTTTCAGACCATCTAACAGAGGCAGAATCTTGAAGGACCAGGGATTTTCCTTTTTGTTTAATCCTCTCCTGCATCCTCCCACTTTTCCTATTTTCCACTCCTCAATTAAATTTCAAGTCAAAGCTTTTTCTGACTCACGACATTCAAACATTTTCAGATTTTTGGTTAAAAGAATCATGCAAATCCATTACCCTGTATTGTCATAACTAACCAGGAGAAACTCCTGGATTATTTGGGTATATGGACAAAATCTGATAATCTAAATCAAATTGCTGAACTCTAAATGCACAAGGAAATATAAGTTTTAAAAATAATAATTAAGAAAAAAAAATCAAATGAGATTAAATTGTCCTTAGAATAACTTGTCAGACTATGGGATAGTAGCAGGTACACATTCTGGAAATGGAAGTGACACCAGGCTAATTGCAAAACAGCCACCAGGAGATACAAATCTTTTGCAACTGGAGGATTTTTATCTTGAGATTACAAGCGCAAGAGACAAAGAATGACATCCTCCTGCCATTTGTGGACAAGCAGCTGGGAAGAAAGATACCTGTGTCATTTCTTCATCACCAGCCACAACTGTGCTGCGTCCTGCCTCTGATGCCTGACTTGCATTTCTGAGTCCTGACTCTGTCAGACCTGCCTGAGTCATCCCAGTTTCACTGGCAGGAGTGGTGGCATCATACTCAGTGGAAGCACACCAGATAAAATTGTTGGTATTAAGGAAACTGCATTCCATGAAAAGTAATTTTAAAGATGCAATTTTCTCTGCACAAGCAGTAGCACAAACTATGCAAGTCCTCTTTCCAGAGCTACTGCTTTGTAGAAACTGTTGGAGGCACATTTAAGTAGTGAATTGGTGCTAAAGATGCCTGTAGCACTTATTTATTCATAAAACAAAAGATATTAAAAAATAAAAAGGAAGAAAAACCTCTCCTAGAAACTTTTATTTAACCACAATGAATAGAGATAGTGTTTAATACTTGAAAACAGGAAAAACAGGATGGGATGTAGGTTGTCAGCTAACAGGTCTTTGTCTCGGATTATCACTATATTTTTCATTGTGAACTTTTAAACCCCATGAAAACCAAGATGAACAACCTTAATTCCCTTCAAAACATACATATAGAGTTGGGTAACTACATCAAACCTTTCCAAAAGCAACCGAGGCTGCTCGTGCCTAAGCTCCCACAGGGCAGAGCAGAGAAGTGGCCACCCATGCACATGCTTCATGTGACATTAGCCCCAAGTCTCACAACAGCACCCAAAGTTTGACCAATGTTACTGGTATAAAACAAACAAAAAAAACCCCAAACCAGCTCAGAAAAGCTCCTAGCATCTCGAATTCACAGAGCTCCTGAAGCAGATGAATGACAGATCAGCAAGAGAAAGCACTTTTGGCTTGTTTCTGCTACTGGGATTTTATGCTTTTTGCCTGGGCTCTGCACTACCTGTGAGAGATCAGTCCTGGTTTTACATCTAATATTACACTGTCCTTCAACACTCTGTTCTCCACCATGGATGGACTGGCACATATCTAAAAGCCTCACCCAAACATGGTTCAGAAGGCTAGGCTGAAACCATTTAGAGAGTAAATAAAAAGGAAACTTAGAAGAGCAAATCTCTCAAGTGTCCGATAAAGCCACGCTTACGCAAGAGCTCTGAGAAACTGGACCCTGCCCTGATGTTCAAGTATACTTTCAACACACACTTCTGCAAGTCAAGTGGTCAAGTAAGCCAGAGGTGCTTGACCACCAAGAGAGCTCTGAAATCTCTTTAAGTATCTGTTCATCCAGGTTTTGCCCTGATCACGCAGAATGGCTGTGACAGAAGCTAGTTGTTTTTATGGATTTGGTTTGTTGTGTATTGCTCCCATCCTCCACCCCCCCGCACGGCACATACAACC
>JANIJG010014668.1:79386-106804 GCA_024611175.1 Megaceryle torquata
GGGGGGTTGGGGGGGGGGGGTGGCCGAACGAGGAAAGGCAGGAAAAAGAGGAGGGAGGGGACAAAACGGTCCCCCTCCTCTCCCCCCCCCCCCCCCCCCCAAACACAAGGACCAGGACCTTTGGTTTTTGAGACAAATCATTTGTCAATTTTTTATCCTCTCCAGCTCAACACTGTGAGCCCTTCCAGGCTGCCACATCAATATTCAGAGATCATTCAGATCCTGAAGAAAGTTCATTTATTTTTCAGAATTATTACAGTTAATTGGAAACATCTGCTACAAATATTTGTATGCCAGCAGCATCCCAATCTACTAGGCAGTCTCTGCAGGAATACCCACTCCATCCTTTCTGGATAGGTTTTGCCAACAGCATCTTTATTGTCAAAGAAAAGACACTGCAAGACTAATCGGCCGAATGCAGAGTTTAAATTGTCTCTGCTCATTTTCACACAAAGTAGTAACATATGTTGTGTTGTGACAGCTCTGAAAGATACTTTCATCTCCTCCTTTGGCTTTCAACTGCTTTCTTGCAATCAACCAGGTCAAGGAGTTTTGGGAACACTGCTCCCCTCTGATACCCAGCAGCATCCTTAACCTAACACACTGCTGCAGGGAGAAGGTTCGAGCACATGCAATTTACATTTGTATCGAGATTAATGTCAATATATCCCATTAATGTAAGCACATTATTTAATGTGGTGTGAAGGCTAAATATTTGTGTCAGTATTTACATGGATAAAGGGTAATTATTTGAATGTCCGGTAGATGAAAGTTCCTGTGGGGATAGAATACAGTCGAAGTACAAACTAGTTGCAAATCCCAATAAGTATTTTCATTGAGAAGTACTGAAAACCCAGGCTGGGATTTACAAACACAATTCCTAAACAGGTTGTCAAAGGTAATAAAAAAATTAAGCACAGGCTGGACTTTAAGTATTATTAGCCCTCAGCCACCTCCGTTGTCATTTTCTTTTTAATAGGCTTAAATGTGAGGCATGATCATTTTTAGCAGAAAGGGTAGGTTAAAATTGTGAATAATGACAGAAAAATCACAATTTTTTTTTTTTTTTTTTTAGGAAGAGAGATGAACAAAAACCCTAAACCGTAAACCTTGACACATGCACACGACGGAATGCAGTGTGGTTCTATCTCTAATGAAATCAGATGAAACTAGACAATGTCTATACTACAGAGCTTGCCCCCCAACAGCTGGGATTTCTTACTGGCTGTACAAGGCAGCAGGATGGAAAAATTTGTTTTAAAAGGTAAAGGGTAATAACTCGGAACCTCCACAGACATCTTTGAAACAGATGCTTTTCCCTGAGATGCTAGACTAGGAAACTTTATTCAGGGAGGAAAAACTAAACCAAACCAAAGCAAAAAGCCAAAAAAGCCAAGCCGAGCCAAGCCAAAAAGCCAAACCAAGCCAACCCCTGAGATTCTGAGCCAGATTTTTTTTTTTTTTTTAAATTAAATTACTATGGGTAAAATTTGCACACAGATGGTGACTATGAATTCTTATCTCAAACCAGATTAGAAACAGATTTCCCTTTACAGGAAAAGCAGAAATCAATCTTCTGCAACATAATCTTCTTAGATCCTCTCCCACCATAACAGCCACAATTTTCTCATTAAACAGCATGGGAACAGACATTTGTTTGTCAACACCAATAAGAAATTCCAAACCATGGTGAAAGACCTTGCACTCATCAAGAGATGGGGGGAGGAGGGGGAATCAACTGTAAAAAGCAGAAGACTACGTAATGTCTGGATACATATTTTCATTTGGCAGAATTGTGATGTTGAGAGAAATAATACAAAAGCAGTAAGACCTCTGGCTGAAAGAGCGAGTATTCCCTTATTCCCCCAAAGAAAATACTTCCCACAGTAAATTATACCCAGAGCAGTAATTAGGATGTGAACTTTTGGGTGAGTTTTCTTCATTTTGTGTAATGAGTTGGTGAGGACTATCATCACTTCATCCCTCATGTTTGAATAAGCTAGCTTGCATCTCTTTCTGCTGTCCTCAAGAAGAGGCAATGATAAGGCTGGCAGTGATTATCACCTCTATAAATGTAAGAGATATTAAGTGAATAAACCCGTGAACCTCAGTGTTCAAGGTCAATACCAGTTAAGTAGCATTCGTAAACCCTCACCACACTGCTATATCCAAATTAACACAACTGCTCAACAGTTTTAAGGCATCATCAACCAGAAAATTACACAGTGAAGGGTCTAGTTACTGAGCAAATCCAGAGGTCTTTATGCCATGAAAAAGAAAATTACATCCTTTTGCTCATTTGGAGCGTGAAGCAGCTTTCTTCTAGAGAAGCAGTGGGTTTGGTGGACAGTGCCACAGCTTCCTCTGTCCCCTCAGGGACAGCCCTGATCAGACTTTACTGGATTGACTGCAGAAATGCAGAAGCTGTACTCACACGAAGCTGGGAGATGTGCCATTTCTGGTGCTACTAAACAACGAGACGAAGGAAAGAAAAAAAAAAATAATAAAATATCACACCCTCTTGTTTGTTGCTCTCAATTCTCAACGTGCGTTGGCTTTCCACGCTGCACGTCTGACACAAAAGACAATCCAACTCTCAAAGCAGAGGGAATCAGCAAGTAAAATTCTTGCAGTAGCAAGAGTGTCCAATGCTTTCCTAAAAATGCATATTAAACCTGCTTCAGTGGTGAAAACTTGATTCATATGTTTAATGTATTTGGAAGAATTAGGCATTCGAGTCAAGGGTGGGAACTGGGTGAGCAAAAAAATGAAGCAGATGCTTCAGGATACGACCCCACAACCACTAACCATTATTAGGGCTAATCCAGACAGCAAGCTTTACCTGCCATAAGCGGAATAAACTGTTATCTCCACTCTTTCCTTGCCTGGCAGTTAAGGAAACACAAACATTTGCAATTGAATGAAGGAGACAAACGGCTGGATTTCCTTTGAAATCTTTTCAGTTCTGCTTTTTCAAGATTAGGGAGAACAGAAATTCTGACCCAGGCTTTCTCCTGAAATCTGCAGAGCCCTGTGAACCTCAGAGGTCCCTATCCACAGAACCTACGAACCACATGCAAGGAGGGAAAACGAGCAGAGGCAAGAGCAGAGGAGGCACCAGCTCTCAACCTGAGCATCCCAAGCATGGCCCCAATGCAGAGCTGCTGCTCCCCAGGCCTGCCCATAAGGCTGCAGGCTAATCCTGGAGCCCAGCAAACCACCTTCTACCTCCTCCTCTCATGCTTAAGCTCCCTCCTTCACGTGCCCGAGGTCCTCTCTCCCAACAGCAGTATTTAAGCAGCAGAGAGGCCGTGCTCTGCTCAGAGCACTGATGGCCCAATGACAGTACCTGAGGGCACCTCTATGCCTGCTTTTGGCAGCATGTGCTGCTGGAAGGTGGCACAGGAGAGCTGGTACTTACCCATATTGTCCCTGGCATGTGAAATCAACCAGAGTCTCCATTTAAGAGCTACAGTCTGCCTTCAGGAACCATGTAAATGTGGGATGTGGCACTTACCATACAAAATCAGGACTCTGTTCTCACTCATCTGCTACCTGAACCTCACTCAAACCCCAAGCCTTCCTGCAACTGCCAGGAATCTTCCCATCTAATGCCTCTCTGCAGGATTTCAACTCACTGCCACACAGAAACTTCCACAGGCAGTGGAGTCTCCATCCTTGGAGACACTCAAAAGCCTGGGCAGCTTGCTCTAGGTGGCTCTGTCTGAGCAAGGGGTGACCTCTAGAGCTCCCTTTCCACCTCAACCCTCCTATGTTTCTGTGGAACTGCTGAAGTTTCCTTCACAGCACAAGCAGCCTTCCAAGAGAGAAGGCTGTGTGCTGTAGAAAAGGAGATTTTTCTCTTTCTCTGCAGGCAGGTCGATATTCAGGTCATGCTCACGAGCAACGCTGGCTAATCATCCAAAAAGAGCAAAAACTCCGCACATTCCCCCACCAGCAAAGCACCTGGGAAAAGCAGACGATGACTGACAACTGTCCCTTCAGGAGACATAGTTTGCTGTCTCTGAAGCTTTCCCCTCTCATGCCACGAGTGCCCATGCCCATATCTTTCCCGCTGCCTGCGGCACACCACCGGGGAACGCTCCAAACACACGGAAGCAGCGAGTGATTTAATTAAAGCATCCGCTCACGGCGGGGCGTGCGCGCGTCCCGTTCCTCCTGAGAAATGCCTTAAATAAATACAGCAGCACAGGACTGCAAGAAAACTCCCAACACCCTTCCCTCAACTGAAGAAACTCCACCCAAGAGCTGCTCTTTATTTTTACCTCCGCTACATCAGGAAAAGGCTGTTCATAAAGCTCAGAGATAATCAGGGACTGTTCTCCTATTGCCTGGCCTCGCTTCACCCACAGTCCGTTTATTTTCTGTTTTCTACTCTGTCATTTAATCAAAAACTTAGCTCTCCTCATTCCCTCGTGTTTACTCTCCTCCTGAACACAGCAGTATCATAGAATTGTCAGGGTTGGAAGGGACCTTAAAGATCAGCTCGTTCCAGCCCCCCTGCCAAGGGCAGGGACACCTCCCACTGGAGCAGGCTCCTCAGAGCCCCATGAACTTGGCCTTAAAAACATCCAGAGATGGGGCTTCCACCACCTCTCTCAGCAACCTATTCCAGTGTCTCCTCACCCTCAAGTATCTCAATCTCTGCATGATTATCTGAACAAGCCAAAATTTTTACAGTGCCTTCTGGTACAACGCGTGATCGTCACCCTGACTGTCCTGAGCAGGCTCACAGAGGGGCTGTCCAGGTTGAACTCATCTTTCTTTCATGTGAGTGGCACACACTATTCTCACTGTGCTTTGTCAACACATTGAAACATGTTGTTATTGCTTTCTTCCCCTGCTACAAATACCTACTATCCTCTTGGCATGCATTTGTCTTATTAACAGCAGCATCATACTGGGAGCTTGATCCTAGATAGGCCAGGTCCTAGGGTCCTAGATAGGCCAGGTCCTAGGGTCCTAGATCTACCACAGGCCATAGATCTCAGATCCTAGTCCTAGATGACCTCATACAGCTGTATTTATTTTTTCCTGGTTTTCAGCTGATGAGTTCCCAGCTGATGGACTAAATTCAGACGCTTATCCCCTGAAAGAGTGCCCTTGCACTTCACACGATTACATTTCATGCCGTAGCTATTACACCAACTCAGAAGAAAGCCTGACCTTTCTTGCATGGTGTTCTGATGCTCTTCTGCAATCGGCGACTCCTACCTCTGAGTCACCTGTAAATTCTTAAGCGTTCTCCTGCTTATTTGTGACAATGACAGGAAGACGTTCAACACGTTCCGCTGCCTTTGAGGAACTTAATTAGCAGCCTCCCTTCAACCCAGTGCTCCTGTTTCAGGACTAATATTGCCATCTCCTCTTTACTCAGTTCTCTAAGTATTTAAGATTTCTTCTGCAAATCTCCCCCTTCTCTTACCATACTGATACCATAATTAAATTCCCTCTCAAAATTCAGATGGATTACACCTATTGCTTTTCTTCAGCAACAGAACCAGAGGACGAAACAGCTACCCTTGGCAAAAAAATATTTATTAATAAGTATCTTTTTTTTAATCCCATTTTCTATTTGCTTCCCTGACTTTGTCATCTTGTTCAAAATTTACTCTAAAGCTAGGTACTCTAGAGGTTGGCCTAACAGACTTATTTGCTCAAATCCATTTCCCCTGGCTCTATCTCATAATATGAGGTATAAATTCTCATTCTCATGCCCCATCATTCAACATGTTCATTAGAAACTCTGCAATCTCCTAGAACAACATATATATGTCTTTCCAGGGAGGAACAGAAATGTTTTTACAAGTAAAATTTGATTAAATTTGTCTCTAGAAAAGAAATGCTGGGTATTATGCTTCTCTAACTTGTCCCTGAAACCACACTGCTGTTCTTTATGTCACACAGTACTGTGGGGTTTTATTTTTTTTAATAGCTAATGGGGGAACCATGTGGTTCCGCTTTAAAAAGACCTCCCAAATCAACCTTAAGATCAAATACCTCCCCATAACTTAATTTAAAAGGTTAAAAAGGTCAAGATTCTCCTCACCATCAAAGTACTTGTCCAATTCTCAAGAAGAAATTTAATTTCCCTCATCTGGAGTGAACGTGTGTAATGCAAATGGCATTCAGAAACTCTGCTGCACTTTGGAATTAAACCTTCTTTTTGCAGCTGCTGTTTTAAACATCATCAGTCTGGAAATGAAACAAAGCCTTGTCTCATTGACCTATCCCTGCATTAACTGCAACAAACAAGTTTAAGCATTTTCAACCACCAGCTGTGGAACTCTCCTGTATATTCCACTGTGCACTAGCCCACAATCTAATTAGCAGCGCTGCAAATCTTCTAGTTATCTGCTAATATTATGCACGAGGATGTGATTAGAAGTGTGTGTCTGTACATCTGGATTGGAAAAAAAAAAAAAAAGGCAGCTAATGTACAGCTCCAACCCGTATCTTTATTAACTCCTTGTCAGTGGCAGTAGCACACAGAGGGTTAGCATGAGGTTAATGTATACCCCACACTGCGACCTTTCAGACTGAATTTAATTGCATCCCTACCAAGGATATAGAAAAATGGTACGGTGCACGCTGATTGATTTTCTTCCTTGCAGACCACAAGAGCTCATTTCAACAAAACCTGGCCATTAAATTGATAGCACAACCAAAGAACAGTTCCAAACGATCTACACCCTAATCTAATTTTTGAGACTGTTATATCAAAGGCTCTCCATCATAAGCTGCAAAATCCCCACTTGCTTCTTCTGTAAAGCTTCTCCACTGCACGCAGCATTATCCTTCAATTGCTAGCGTGCTTAAAATGTGTGTATAATGCTGTCAGAGCATTGCTGTCAGGTGTTAAAGAGCACTTTTAGGCATTCTGCCCCTGTAATCTTTGGAGACTTCAGCAACTATGAGTTGGGGGGGGGGGGGGAAATAATAATAGCTAAAAAAAAAAGGGGGAGACAGGTCATCATGAACCTAAATGCAACGTAACCTCATGGCAGACGTTTCCAGTACGCGTGCACAAAGTAGTCATGTTATACAAGAATTCTACTGTCTTTAGTCAAGCTGAGAGGATATCTGTGAAGATACCAGTGCACAGTGAACTACCTGAATTGGGAAGTTTTGCCAGAATGTTTTACACGCTGTGATTGTTGTACAAAATTTTATACATCTCATTGTAGAGAGTTTTATTCTAAGCTTTAGTTTCTTTGATGCTGACTTGGGAGTTTTTGCTAATTTTTCGTTATTCTCTGAAACAAACATCTTGTGATATTCTCAGATATTCAAGGGTACCACTATATTCTGCACTGCCTATAGGGAGCTTTCAGATACGTGTGTTTTTAAAGCAGTTTCCACTCGCAGGGGATGAAAGCAGCAGCCAACCACGCTAGGGTCTCTGGTTTTTATAAGGAGGTGATGGCAGGCACATTGTGTGATTAATGTGTAGGGGTTTTAGCTGTTGACACTCACCATCACGGTCAGAACGACTCATCTACATTAAAGAACCAAAGAGCACAGTGCACAGCTGAACCCTCAACTTGGATCAGTTGCATTCAGAGGAACAGAAACTTGGATGAGCTCCAAATTATGGTAGACCCAACGTCTCATTTGCCAGCAAGTCATCTGTATCAGAAATTACTTTAAATGACAAAACTAAAATTAAATGTCCCATGTTTAACATGTCCATTAAAAAGAAATCCTTCATTGACAGTCACTGGGACTCAGATGCAGATAGTCACATCGACCATGTGGTTGGCCACGGACCACGCTCAGCAGCATCCCAGACTTAGACAATCTGCAAATGCGGTGAAGGATGAACTCACCCACTCAAAAATTCACCTTCACGGCTGCTCTTGTTTCCACCAGCCTCTGCTGCACAAAGGTTACTGGGAGTGCCATCAGAGGCCTCAGAAGACAAAACTTTGGGTAGACTGGGATAGTCTGACCTACCTAAGTTTTTGTCACTTTACCGAGAGACTCGATTTTGAAGCTCCCAGCAAGGCTGTACCCAAAGCAGTGATGAAGCCTTCCATCACCCCTAGCTTCCCTTGGATAACCCTCAAGATACAGACCCCAGTGGCAGCAGCAGGCTGGGGAGGGGACACCTGAGCCTGGGTGGTTTTCACATGGCTTTGAGCAAGGCATCAGTGCTTTAACAAAGCAACCTCCCGAGAGCCCATTGTGAACCTAAATTCTTAATTTCTCATTTAATTCATCAGAACCTCAGTGTGAACAACTCCACTAAGGCAAAGACAGAATTAACCTCATCATAAATGCAGCAGCGTATGTCTCACTCAACACGAGCTGCAAAAGAGATACCGAATGGAAACCAGATGATTTTTAACTTCCTATTCTGTCTGCTGGCAAAGAAAATATCCTCAAAACCCTACAAATCTTCATGTAAATTACCGTATGCAAAGATAAATATCAAAGGTATGCGAGATGCTAGATAAGTAGCAAAAAAGGCTTAGAAAATGAGGAAGAAATAAAAACACCTATGAAACCTCTAAAGATCAATCAATCAATAAATAAATAATCAAACAAACAAGAGTTTGTGTTCCCAGGAAAGCCCAAAACCAAACATCAGCATTTTCTTTTGGAGGCAACTTGCTTCATATTGAGAGCCAGTTTAAATAAACAAGATGTCTTTTCTTCTTAGAATATTTGAGGGGTCTGCAATTTATTTTTTTTTTTTTCTCCTTTAAGAAAATAAACATGAAAACCAACGCAGGCAGAACTCCAGTAGTGCAGGAGAAATTCAAACCCCTCGTTATAATGATAAATTAGATCTTGGCCAGGCAGAAGTGCGTATGAAATGCTGGCAGGGGGAGTGTCTCCCAGACATCCTTCAGGAGCAACAATCACAGAAATCCACCTTTGTCATCTTGTTGACCTTCTTTCTCCACCTCTCCTGAATTTTACGGGACTTCTCATTTTTATTCCCAAACTTCTCTCTTAATCTTGCCTCAACCCTAGATCCCAGGGCTCTTCTTCTGGGATCCCAAAAATCTCAGTGGAGGATTTGCCAGTATCAAACATAAGAGGTTCAGGGGCTCCAGGCAACTTTAAGCTGCAGTAGTTTTTTCTCCTTAGTAAAGCCTGGAAGGAAAGTACTTTTCCTTCCTTGCTAGATAGTAAACATTCTTCTTCCACTGGGCAAACAGATGATCTTCTGTTATTTGTAAAGACACTGGAGTAATATTATTGTTTACTTTTATAAATGTCTTTGTGCTATCCCTAGTCTAGCTCAGGGAACTGAGCCAAAGGCACTGCAGCGAACATACGGCGAAGAGGAGCGAGAGCCTCAACACTGGAGAGCAGTACCCAGAGAAACCAGTGCACAGGAAAAACCAGAACCTGAAGCCTGAGTTGGGGCTAAACGATCTTGAGTAAAATGTACTGAATCTCAATGGATCCAATAAAACAGATCTCGAGACAACAAATATCTTCCCTGAGCAATTTCATTTCGCTCAGACTCAGCAGAAACATGGTTTTCTGCCTCCAGGGAAGGGCACAACATGTATTCATTAATGACTGTTTATACAGATTAATTTCCCCCTCCCTTACTTGAGGTATTCCATGATCAAAGTATTGAAATCAACACTGCAAAGCAGCATTATGTGAGCAGTCAAGTTAAGTGCATGCACGTTTGAAGGATCAGATCTTAACGAGGTTTTTTTGGTTGTTTGTGGGGTTTTTTTTGGCACGAATACAACAAACACTTCAACACAAGTATAACTCTGCCCATGCAAAGCAAAGGGTTCCTCTCGTGTAATTAGCATCCACAAACACAAGTATTTGTTTATAAAAATCAAACAGATCATTAAATATTTATTAGATTATTTCATAAATAGACAAATGAATTCTGAAATAGCTGCTTTCTTAACCTTCATGACCAATATGTAATCTGTTCACCCTTCATTTTGCAGTTTTCTTTGAAATGAGTCCTGCAAATCTGACACAACTTCCTTAAAACCACCAGACTGTTGGTCAAATCTCTGCAGGTTTTGCATGAAGCTCAGCGCATCTTAAAGAAAACCAGTGTGTTGCCATTCCAGTCAAGAAGGCTGTAGACAAACCCCCATCTTGGTCATCACAATCTCAGCTGCTTGCTGAGCATCAGGATACACCTTAGAAGATGTAAAACCTGTGAACTCAAGAAGGTATCATTCTAAAAATGAACACACAGCCAGTGCTCACCCAGGTTGGCTTAAATTACCAAAGGCAGCTCTAAATTTATCAAATCCCATTTGAAACCGAAGGCAACTGAAATGTTTTGTAGTACTATGTCACTTCCTCAGAAAGCTGATCTTAGAAATATTTCCCAGATGTGGGTTAAGATTTCCAGATTAATAGAGAGCAGGAGAAAATGGGAGAGATGTGTGGTTTGCACCAAAAGCTGCTGACTGTCTGCATTAAACAGCATTTGTCCAGGATGTGTCAGACAAATAGACCCGAGGCTGGGTTCTCCAGGGTAGTGCCTGGCCAAAATACACTTGGTTGCTCTGGGATTAATTTTTCTCCCTGTTGTTTCATTAATGTTTCCAAAAGGCCCAGTTTTGCTACTGTATTAAATAAATTTAAAAAATTAAAACTTTCAAATCTGCCATTTTGCACCACAATGAATTTGGGGTTTCGACCGGTCGCAGACAAGCAACCAGGATTTTAGTGCATCTCCTGAACTACCAAAGCACAACAGAAGCCTAATGTGAACTTTCCATAAGATGCTTAGGTCAGCTTTTATATTGCATCTCCTTCCAAGTCCTATTAGGATCTGCCATCTCTCAGAATCTTTTTTTCTTTTTCTGTTCATTTTTCACATTCAGAACCATTTCGACTTCACTTAAAGCATCGCTAAGCTCCAGGAAGAACGAGATGACTGATGTGGCAAAACCAAAGCTAACACAAAAGGCCTCTACTATAATGTTGTCAGAAGCAGACAGTAACTACACAAACACCATGGAAATAATAAAGGCAATACATTGAAGCTATGCGAATATTTCTTTTTACTTTCAAGAGACCTCCTGAAATTATGAGATCAATTTGACTCGTCACTTGCATCTTGTCAGAAACACTGCAACCAATACCCTCTTGCTAGCCTGGATTAATAGATTTACGTTAATTGCAGCCATCCACATAAAAATACTCCTTTGTATTCTTCCATAGGACTTTTACTGAGGATAAAGTTCTGAACACACAGATACAGTAAAAATAAATCACTTTCTACAGAAAAAGAACCCTTATCTTGCAGCAGATGTCATGAGGAGGACTGATTGCTTCCCATGGCTTTGATCTTGCTATTGTGCAGCAGCTCCAGATTGAAACAAGTGTCTTCAGGGGGACTTGGAGGGAATAGGGATCGCTGAGCTCAGAAAGGATCTCCTCACATCAGACGTGCTTTTTCATACTTTACTTTCAGCCTGGACTGGGTGAAAAATCAAATCTCTGCAGCTCAAGCTAATGGGATGGGAGTTAGCAGATCCTCAAAGGTTCACGCGTCTCAGCTGCGGACAGGACAGTGGGATACCTGCTGCCACCAAGACCATGCTAATTCTGGTGGGGCAAAGCCGAACTTCAGCTCCCTGAGGAACACCCAACAGCAAAGTAACAGAAAGGCAAGTGGTTGTTCAGCTTCCAGGCAGGGATAAAACCAGGAGAAGAAAAAACCTCAGCCACTCTATGTTCTTTTTGTGCATGAACTAAGGCCCAGTAAGCACCAGGTGAGGAATGAGTTGCTTCTCCTGGCAAAGCACTGAGCTTAGATCATGGGATAGAAGCTAACAAGAGAAATAACTGAAAATGCAGCACATGTTGACATTTTCCAATAAGCACTGACCTTTCCAGCACCATTACATTTGGCTTCGCAGCACAATCCCAGTGTTTCAGCTCTACCTATCGCTAAGATCCTCATTATCTGAATCCTATCAAAATCTTTACACTTTTAGCGAGAGCAGAGAAAAAGACATCACTGAAAAAAGTCTGGCTGAAACCAGTGTCAGTTCAGTGACACCAGAAAGAGCCCCACTTTGCTGCTGGGGTTAACTGTTCATAACACCCTAGTGTCACCTCGCCAGGCAAGTACCATGCGGAGACCGATGACTAACATAAGGATGACTTCTGGTGACAGTGACAGCAGTAGGTAGCTGAAGAGCACTAAATGTGGTATTCAAGGACAGAGTATAGAAAATGAACCTTGTAATCACCAGCACTCCTGCAAACCAAAACCCATTTCACGATACGTGAGAAGAGTCCGTGATGATTTATCACGCAGAACACACCCGGCCCTATTCTCCCTTGTTTAACTCACCTTACGAGGTGATGATCATTAGTTTTTTTTCTGGCAAACCTACAAATCTGCTTCCCTTCACTTCCCCTCCTCCATTTACAGTTGTTTAATATGCAAAGGTAATGCATTTTATCGAAGAAATAAGGAAGAACTGCATTAAGTCATGTCTGCTTCAGAACCCAGTTGACTCCCCACCAGCTGGAATCTGTTATTCGATTAAAAATGCTGTCGTGCCAGCTGCCATGCAGCACGTTTCACTACCCTGACTCCTGGTGGAATTAAATCCATACTAAAAATGTAGTCTAGCATGAATCAGCCTCTACTCAACATGAATACATACCTGGAAACTAAAAGCATTTCAAAAAGAACCCAGCCCTCCTAGACCCGGCCACATCAACCTCTAATGTGCAAGGTGCTCAGTGCAGAATTTCCTCCAATTTCACGTATTATAAGGTAGTAAATTCATAAGGCAGCATCTTAATTACACACTCATGCTTGGTTTTAAGAGTCATCTCTCTCACCACAAAAACAAACCAAACTCCTCTTCCAACAGAATAAAATACAGCGGCCGAGCTCAAAGCATTAACACCTCTTGTGTCTCACTGATACAGTGAGGTATGTACTAATTATTAGGGAATGTGCCCAGAGCAAAAAATTAATTTGTAGTTAAGTCTGTTACTGCTAATATAGTTAGAATGAGGGACTACTGTGTCAGGCAAAAAGCCCATTTAAGTCAAGGGGGGGGCTTCTGCCTGATGTGGGCTGCAGGAATACACGCCAAGACTGGATGCTCTAAGAACTGAAAATGTTGTTCAGCCTCTTGAGAAGCAAGAACATGAAAAGCTTTAAGGCAATCATTTGAAAAAGCATGCTTAAAAGAACTCTAAATAGAAACACAGCAATGGTATGTTAATAGAACTGATTCTTCCTATTTTCTTTTCCAGTTTTGTCAAAGCAACGTGCAGACCGCAGCTTTACCAGCTCTAAAGTCCATCGGTAGCTCTGAAGAAAGTTTATATTCAGCACAGGATGTTTGCAGCTTTCTTTGTTCAATGGGTGGCCATCAAGAAGTTAAAAGGTTTTTCAAGGCTTCAGACCAGATGCAGCCTCGTAAAATACAGATGTAAGAACATGCAAAGGTAAGGCTGAAAGCCCAAGCCCACATCTATTCCTGGTGGTGTCAAAGGCAGACAGCGCTCGATACTTTCTTCAGAAGATCTGGGTAAGTATTGTGTGGATATTTCACTAATTAAACTGATTAACAATAGCCAATCTAAATTCCAAAGCAGCAGTTCAGTTATGTCACACAGAAAATAGCTGGGAGAGAATAGAGCGGGTTTTAGTCACGGGACTGAACATCATTGAGGAGCCAAGTGGCTACGATCTGATGGTTGCTTAAAGTGAACGGATGGTCTGAGCATGGCAGAGAGTAGCCCAGTGCCCACGCCACAGCTTTTTGACACTATCTGCCCAGGGGCAAGTCCCTGGAGCTGGAGTCCCACAGGTACTGAACTCCTCTTCTGCTCTGAACATGGATGTCTGGGTCAGACTCTCTGGAGAAACAAAATTAACTAACATTGCTGCATCTTGAAGATCTTCCTTTCAAATATATTTTAGTTCAGTTTGGAAAAGCTTGACCTATTAATTCTAATTTGTTGGCTTTAAATTATTTCTATTTCTGGATCCACTCTATGATCTCCTCAATAAGCAAGAAACGTATTATTTCCTATATTTTCAGAGACCGAGCTTTCTATATTTTAACTTTTCACTCTGCAGCCTCTTTCACACCAATAAAAAGTGTTGTAGTGTGGTCCCATCTGTGTTTATTCAGGCACCAATTAGAAATGCATTACGCATGCACATAGTGACAAACCTCTCGCAAATATACAACCACATATAAACAACATTTACGTACTTCTCCTGTTCACTAACATCTCTGGCAGCATCTGCCAGCAACCTCAAACCACCATCATCAAACGACTCAACCCGTCATGGACACAGTCCTCTTTTTTTATCTTGGAGACATTCTCCATGCCAAAGATGCCCAGTACCTAGACCTCCCACACTGTCTGCTTTACTGAAAGAGACCAACAGCCCACCTGAAGACATCACAAAAAGGATTTACACTGCTGGAAAGGTAGTTTCTCCTTTATACGTGCTACTTGTCTCAAAAGCATCACAGACAGTGACAGGTAAAACCATCACGTTCCTCGATAGCAAAGAAAAGCCATACATAGAGATTTAGCATGATTTCAGGAAGGGAACACTACCAAACCCTGTATAACAAAGAGCACAGCACCCAGATTTGCCACCAGAGACATTAAAAATACACCCAATGGCAATTACAACATTCCTATCTCAAATGGTAGCTAAAACTTTCCTAGAATCACAGATTGCCCTGGGTTGGGAGGGACTTCCAAAGGTCACCTAGTCCAACTCCCCTGCAGTGAGCAGGGACATCCTCAATTAGACCAGGTTTTGCTCAGAGCCCCATCAAGCCTGACCTTGAATGGCTCCAGGGACAGGGGCTCCACCACCTCCCTGGGCAACCAGTTCCAGTGCTCCACCACCCTTAAAGAACTTCTTCCTAACATCCAATATATTTATAATTTCAAGAGTACTGGTTCCCCCCCTTCTCCACTCTCGTGAGACCCCACCTGGAGCGAGTCCAGAGGAGAGCTACAAGGATGATCAGGGGGCTGGAGCACCTCCCCTAGGAGGCCAGGCTGAGAGAGCTGGGATTGTTCATCCTGGAGAAGAGAAGGCTCTGGGGAGACCTGACAGGCACCTTCCAGTACCTGAAGGGGGCCTCCAAGAAAGCTGGGGAGGGGCTGTTTACAAAGGCTTGTAGTGATGAGACAAGGGGTGATGGATTTAAACTGGAAGGGGGTAGAATTACATTGGATATAAGGAAGAAATCCTTCACTGAGGTGGTGAGGCACCGGAACAGGTTGCCCAGAGAGGCTGTGGATGCCCCAGCCCTGGAAGTTCAAGGCCATTTTTAGATGAGGCTTTGAGCAACCTCATCTAGCAGAAAATGTTCAGGGGGGGGCTAGAACTAGATGATCTTTAAGGTCCCTTCCAACCCAAACCATACTATGATATGATTCTATGATACACTTGCAAATGGAAGCACTGGGAGATCTGCTAAGAAATACCAAGGAAATCCCTTAAGAAACAAGGCATCTGTATTTCAGCTCAGACATTGAAAATTAATAGAAATATTTCTAACAGAAATATTTTAAGCACATTATTATGGACATACCCCTTCACTTCTCACCATATGATTACAACGTTCCATTTCCTCACGTGGTGCTGGGAAAAAGCCTGTGAAAGTTGTGGAGCACTGAGCCATCACAGTTATCTCCTCTCGCTCATGTTACAGTAGCATCTAGGAGTCCCAGGCCAGGATACAGGCACACTGGAGACCATGCTCAGAGAGACCAAAAAAGCTGGTTCTTGACTCAGAGAGTCACATTTAAACATTAAAAACCAGTCCAGTAAGTGGATATGGATGGTTGACAAGGAAGTTGGGGGAAACAAAGAGACAGAATCAGTCAACACAAGAGGCACTAACACATCACTAACCTACTTCTGGGTTTTGCTGGGCTCGGTTTTTTTGGTTGGTTGGTTGGTTGTTTTTTTCCCCAGGGATTATGGCAGAGGAGATTTTAAGAAGGGATTTAAAAGGAGAAAATGAGGTTAAGTGCATTGATGTCTGCCCACAGCTCATCCTTAACTTTGGCAATAGCAACAAATAAAGCCCACAGATGCTGGTTTGAATACACAGCGGGTCAGTGATGAAGCTGATATTGCAGATGAACCGGAGCCATGTGTGGCTGGATGGGCCAGTAGGGCTTTGGATATGACATCAAGCTGCTTCTAACTACCATTATTCTGTGCGAGAGATGAATGTTACAGAAATGCTCACAAGGAAACAGATTTCTTTCTACATCAGGTCTGAAGAAGTAAAAACCACAGAAGCTGTTATGTGGATCATGCTTGACTGAGGGGTGGTATTGCTTCATGACCCAGGCATCCTCAGGGCTGGCTCCTGAACACCTCTCAGTCCACAGCCACCTCTGGAGGAAGAAGGTGCCTTACACATCATCCTTTACAGGTGACTTTTAAACCCAGGACATCATTAGTGAAGCTGGCTGTTGTCATCTTTTAATGACTCCCAAAATATTTATATGCAACAGTTGGAAACTTCTGTGTTCCACAACTAATCTGACCTTTCATAAATTGGTATTTAATTATGTGAGAAAATATTTCAGATAATATTTTTTCCTGTCATCTCCTTAGCTCAACCATTTCATGCAGTTCTGAGAGCAGAGGCACCTGGGGTCCATCTGAGCTCAGTAACAAACCTTGGTCTTAAAAGACATTTGCCTTTCTGTAAATGACAGTCAACAGCAGTGCTGTCTTTTATCCAGCTGACCTGTGAGATGGACTAGGATCTGCCAATCTCCTACTGAGCCTCTGAAAGTATCTGTCTGATAAGGCAAGGTGTTTCCCCAAAGACATATTGACATTAGGGAAATTATTGGTTGGGGGGGGGGGGGAGTAAGGTAAATATAGAAAAAAAGCAACAGACGTCTTCTCATACACGACCTTTTTAAAGGTGGTTACCAAATCAACCACTTCTCATCGACTGTATGAGAAGAAAGCAATTTTAGGAACACAATAACATCACAAAATTAAGGAAACTCTTTCTGCTTTTTGCACTGTATTCAGATAAACCTTAAACTGCATTTTTAACAGGAATTTCATTGTCATCTTTCATTGGTTTTTTTCTTAGTGCTCTTCACTACATCCTTTAAAAGCTAGGAAGAGTCAACACCCAAAGGAAATCAGTAGGTAACGTACTGGCTTGTTAGTGCTTCGCTCTCCTAAAGAACTGTAGGCTAGAAGAGCACTTTGAGTCCCAGCATTCTGATACCAACCTCACTCTGTCCCATCCAGCCTGGTCAGTCGCCTGTAGCAAGTGATCCCATGGAGCAGTGCCTGTCCTAGAGAGAGCAGCACTGCTTTCCAGGCTCCACCAGCTAGAGATGCCACCTCCGCTGATTCCTATGGGGATGCTGCGCTCGCATGAGGACCCAGCTGCTCAGAAGTTACTCAACGTGCGCATCTCAGTCTGAAGCTGAATTCTACCCCACAACTGGGTATCTACTCTCCCTCTGGACTACAGCAGCCTGGAAGGCTTTTATAAGATGCAACTTCCAGTACAAGAAAACAAGCCTCTGAGATAAGTTAAATGGACCATGTCCTAAAAGGAGCTACTTCCCTCCCCTGACTAGAGGAAGACCTCAAGTGACCAGGTCTGCTGCAGACATCCTGTGTCTGCTTGTCCTGAGGAGCACTCCAGGCTGGTGAAGCAGAAAATATGTGTATTAATGTTTTAGTGCTTTATCTGGGGCTGGGTATTCTCCTGCTGTCAAAAGCAGAGAGTTATGTTCCCGACAACAGTAATGACAGAACTATATTAAGAAAAGAGAGTTCAGAGAGATGCAGCTGAGCTTCAGATGAATAAGCCTTATTAATTGACCAGAAACCAGCTACCTAAATAGATTAAAAGAATTATTATTACAGCTCTAGTTTAACAGTTTGGAAAAGTGACATTTAAAGGCACTACTTAACATTCAGACATCCTTAACACCATGCAGTAAATTTGTTATTTAAATCCTACTTGTAAATACATGGCAACTCTTGCAAGTTAATGGCTGCTTTCAGAAGTATTGGCAAGAGCAACTCAAAACGGATCCTTTTTGAGAGAAATGAAGGATTTTCCTCACTTCATGTTCTCATCAGATAGCAACCATAAAATCTTAGTGCCTGTTATGTGTATGATCGCCTAGTAAAATGGCATTTTTTGGTACATTTTCTTCAGATGGAGTCAAATGAAATTAAGTTTTTTCAACCCCACAAAAGAGAAGTCATCTGAAAACACTTTAATGCTTTCCCAAAGCCATCTGACTACATCAGAACACAAAATGTGAAAGTTCATACATCGATTTCCTAAGAGATACCAACGAGGCATCCTATTTTCCCTTTCTTTTTAAAGGACACTTTCTTGAAGGGGGGGATAAAATGTGTGCATGCTTCGGGCACTCTTACTTTGGATGGCTGCATATTACGCTGTCCCAGTTGAGTGATCTAGAATTGCATTTATGATGATGTTTTGTGATTGAAGAGGTCAAAGCCTTCCCTGGGGAAAACAACTACAGGGTGTTCTGCAGAGCAATTTAAAGAATAGTGTTAACTTCTTAGTTTCACGAGGTTAAGGTGTGCCCTGGTTTCACTGTAAATAATATCACCTTGTTATTAACCAGGAGAAAGACAGTAACTTTCATGCCTGTAGCTTAGAAATTAATTCTTTTCTTACATTTCCCCTCCCCCCTCAAAATATGCAAAGCAAATGTTGAAATTCCCAACCCTATATATCAAAGAACATCCAGGTTCAAAGTCAAGTACTGGAAAGTCAAGAAATGCCAGAACATCTTTCATTCAGCTCCTTTGTGTTTATACATTAAGAAGAAATGCTTAATCGAGTGATGACGTGCTGCTACTTTGACTGCATTACCCATGTTTTAAATATCAGGAAATAAATTCCATAGTGCCTTGATTTGACAAGACATTCAGATGCCTATCTCATTTCAAAAATAATCACTCAATAATTAAAGTTATTTTCCCCGCTGAGAGAAGGAAAAGATCAGATAAAATATTTTTACTCCGATTTTGCTGTGAGTTTGCTGGTTTGTTGTTTGGTTTTGGTTTTTTTTTTTTCAGTAGACAAAATATTTTTGGAAGTAAAATATGCTTTCCACCAGCAAATACTGCTCGGTACTATGCCACGATCTAACTCTGAATGAACAAAAACAGAGCAAACCTCCTTTTGCCTCATTTCTTTCCCAAACATTTCTATCACAATGACTCGCTTATCAAAAAATTTCGACCCAACATTCTAAAAATACCAGCTATTTTTTATTTTAATCTGCGGTGCAGACATCAGTCTAGCACTCAATTAGAGTAAGTGGTTATGAATCATGTACACTTTAG
The DNA here is from genome assembly GCA_024611175.1 of Megaceryle torquata. Lineage (NCBI taxonomy): Eukaryota > Metazoa > Chordata > Aves > Coraciiformes > Cerylidae > Megaceryle > Megaceryle torquata. The sequence continues at coordinate 98,762 of JANIJG010014668.1, forward strand.
GAACTCCTGTCTCAGAAAAACATTTGGGTTTTAATCTTTCTCGATAAAAATACCTTACTTCCAACAGAAATTTGCATGCAAATGTGCAAATAAGGACTAGAGCAGTGAGCTTGCTGTGGAGCTGAGAGGTGCCTGGCCTTGGCTAGTTGCCTTCTCTGCCTAATTCCACCTTGGCTTGGATAATTTGAATAAAAATGAATGAAAATTTAGGCCACGGTAACTATTTGTTATTTAAATTTCCTTTTTCCACACAGAATGATTGCAAGAACCGTGTGCTCAGAATTAAAAGGCTGCTTTTTAGCATCAGCACATTGATTTCTTGGGGTCCTCGCAAAGCTCTTCACGTTGTTTCTGGACTACAGCTCTACACCCCTCTAATGCCTGTCAGACATCATTTCTGCTTTATGAATAAATAATATAATGCCCAGGGGAAATGTTGAGCTAAGACCAAAAAAAAAAAATCAATATGTGCCTAGCATGTGTTAGGCAGTTGTTCAGCTGAAGCCCGTCTCAAATATGTAATTTTAATAACAAAACAAATGCTTTTTATACCGAGCTTAAAGGAGGGTTATTAAGAAAGCACTACCACTATGTCACTGCATCTCCCATCTGAAGAATAATAATATTGTCCTCTCAAGATGTGAGTAGATATTCCGATTGCAAAGTGCCAGGCAAATACTTATCTACCAATTTCCAATATTCGTATCGCAGAGAGGACGTTGCAAATTATTTTTTACTCTGTTGTTCTTGGACTAGTTTCAGTGCATGGCTGCACAGATGCACAGTAAAGCTGTTATTATAACAGACTTCTTTCTATCTTAAAAACACCTTCTTCCAAAAATTGCCTTATTGTTATTTTTAGCAGAGGGCCTGAGATCAAAGGTGAAACCAAAGCAGGATGAATTAATCATTCATGCAGCTCTGTAATCGTTCCAGTCACTCCTGCAACGTTAGCCCATTTTCCCAGCCAGTGCAGCTTGTTGGTGTGACACAGGGACAAACCCACCAGAGCGATCCTGGAATTGCTCCAGTGCCACAGGACAGGTCTGTGTACACCAACTGTAACTCCCATCATGGGGTGGTTCTTGAATTTCTCTGCTTTGCATGCAAGAAGGGTGGGTTTTGTTAAGCAGCACCGTCAGGAATCACTGCTCACTTGTTTTCCTGCACCTTACTGAAGGTGGACCTGCACAGCTTGACTCCTGCAACTCCCACCTTCCACCTCTGCATCCTCCAGCACCAGAAAATTTTCGGCTGTGCTGGGTGACAAGACTCAGCCCCCACCGACAGCACACCGCTTCCCTTCCTGGCTCACCCAGGGCCAAAGTCTCACAGATCCTCATCTCAAAAATGTCACCTTCCCACCGTGTTCCTTGCAAACATCGCGTTGGAATCTGGTGACGAGGTGGCTGGGTTATTCGGGGACAGGGGCCAAGCTGCAGGTGCTTGTCACTCACAACAGCCACTGACACCCAGCTGGACTCAGCAGCACGGCCACGCACACAGCAAAGAAGGATCAAAACAAAGAGGTAAAGGCAAGATGGCCAGCTGCAGTCAGACCCACAGATGACCCATGAGATCACTGACTCCAAGTCACCGACATCCAACCCGGGAACATGGATCTCAGCGGGGAGTTTTTACCACCCCCACCTCTTCTGCTACACAGACGTTTGAGTGCAGATCCTCCCCTCGGGAGCGTGCTGACAAGACGGCTCCTCCTGTTACATTTGGTGTAATGAAAAGCACAAACTTCATGTATTTATGGCCCTCTCAGACGGAGGAGCTGCAGCTGAGTGCCCTTGCCTGGGGGTGCTTACTCCAGCCATCTGGAAGAGCAGTCTAAAGAGAGCAGAGTGAAAACCTGACATCTCGGGGAAGGAAACCTGCAGACGGGCAGAAGCTACCACCGACAGCAGCAGAGAGAAGAGATGTCTTGATGTCTCACACTAGCCAACATGGTGGAGTCCATTAGCATCAACACAGATAGAAAATGCTTTCACCAACTCACAGAATCAATCACAGAATTTATTTCTGAGGCTGGAATCGACCTCCAAGATCATCAAGTCCAGCCATGACCCAAAGAAATTGAAGTGCTAAAGACAAAGAGCCAATCTAGGAAAATAAATAGAAGAAACAAAAAAAAGCCCCATCCAACCAAAAAGAATTTAAAAACCCTCAAAGAAGTCAAACCTAAACCAAAACAAACAAAAGAACCAAAGAGCCAAACAAAAAAAAAAAAAAAAAAAACAAAAACCCAAAACATCCAACCAACCAACCAAGAAAAAAACCCAAACAACCCAAAACCAAACCACCAACACCCCACAGAAAGGCTCAGGCTTGTATGGTTTTTTTAATCACCAGTGGTGGACTGTTTGCATGTCACTGTTAGTAGGGAACCAGACAGGATGCAAACTGAAAGCAGAGCAGCTATTCCTGAACTACTTCCAACTGAGGCAAGCTGTAAACGTCAAGCACCAAACCACACGTCCCGTGTGCTGAAGAGGCTCTGAGAGAAGTGCCTCTGTGTCTTCTTGATGTCTTTCCCCAGGCAGCATGGCCAAGCTGAGCACATTCAGATGCCACCAACCCCCCAGGTCCTACCAGCTCATGCCCTTTCCTTCCGTCTTGTGCCTCTGCCGCGCCAGACAACCCAGAGTAGAGAAGATGGCAGACCACAGTGAAGCCCAGACATAACCACTGCACACGTCAAACCAGACCTGCGTGTTCTGCACAAGATCTAGGTTTGAAGGGGAGAGCCTGCAAACGCCTCCGCTGACCCCTTAGACACCTACCCAAGAAGAACCCTCTTCACCCCACAACACCTATCACAGGGAACTGCCATGCCTTCACTTGAACAAAATGACTGCACAACACCTACTTCTGCCAACCCTCGGGTGACACGACCACTTCACCTTGGACAATTCACCAACAAGTACTGCACTCACACTTTCTTATGCTTTTTATGCTATTTGTCAGCTTCCTAAAACTGACACTCATTGTAACCTCTCAACCTTGATGTGGCAGAGTCATACCAACCTCAGGGGAGGAAGCCCTCAGTTAAATGCCCAGACCCTTGTGCTCATTCAGCATCTGGAGATGTTCCACACTGAGAGAACCTCAGTAGCTTGAAAGAAGTCCTCAAGTCCACCCACCTCCTTTATCACAGGCCACATGTGCCTTCCCCACCTCCATCTGAAGGTATGTCCTACAGCCACTCTGAAACCACAGCTGTAAGGTGATCCACAGAGGGCTTGTCTGGATTTTTACACAATCAAAAATTCCATGCTACCAGACTAAAGTTTGATACTATTTCTCCACCAACAAAACTGGTTGAAACAATCCTGTCATCATCTTCCAGCCTCACTTGAGGCCAAACAACTGTTTCTGGGTTATATCCTAAATGGGATCAGAGAAGTAATTCCAGATTTTTAAAAGACCCTAAACCCCCACAAAACAATCTTTTTTTTTTTTTTTCCATCTCTAAGTCCTCCAGGTTTTTTGAACCAGAAGATAAATTTGCTGAACCTGCAGCTGTGCTCAGATGGCACCATGTGGCTGTCTCATGCTTACGTAACATGATAAAATCTTCAGATTTTCCAGTTTCCTGTGCAAAGGCTTCAGGTTATTCAGGTCCTTCAGACACGCAGCAGTCATCACCACATTTTTATTGCAAACAGAATTTCCAAAATGATAAGCTGTTCAACAGAGGAGAGAGAAAACCTCCTCACCTTTCAGAGGCGTTTCATTTCCAGATCTGCTTATCTTTCACAAAGGAAGAGAGTTCAGAACTAAAACACTTCCTCTTGGACAGATTTAAAGACAACTATCATCCTCTAGCTCCACAAGGATCCTCTAGATCAATAAGGTAAGACTCCAGAAACATGTGTGATATTACATTAATTCTAACTTCAAGGTGGCTGGTCAAGCTCGTTGATTTCTATGTTCATTTTAAAGACAAATACTATCAAGAAGCAGTGCTTCCATCAGTCATATGTCAGCTATATTTATTTACTTCTGATGGGCTCAAGATTTGGGATCAAAGCATTTCTATCCCATGTACAGATAACAAAAAGAGACTCAGTATAGTCACACAAACATCCAATTCATCGCTGCAGCTTAGGAGGTACCTGGTCAGACAAGCTGTCATAACCAAAGTTGTGACCAGGGGTGTGCTCACAGCTTCTGCTGAAGTGAAGTTAAACCAGTGACCTTGTCTGAGCAAACCAACCTTCTTGTGTGGCCTGCCCTCGGTGACCCTGCTCTGGCAGGGGGGTTGGACTCGGTGATCTCCAGAGGTCCCTTCCAACCCCTGCCATTCTAGCACCATTCTATGACCGTTCCATGTTATTCAGTTACTGGCCATAGCAATGGAGACATCACTTGCTATGCTTTCCAAACAGGCTTGGCAACAGGACCTGCAGCATCCACGGCAACAAGACCTGCAGCATCTACTTTTTCAGAATTCAGCACTTTAGCAATTTCCAGTCAGGCAGTCATTGCTCTGCTTGACCAAAACAGATCCACCACCCAAAACTCCCATTATCTAAGGCAGGGAAGTCTGTGCTGGTGCAGCAACCAGATGGTGCCTAGAAAACTGGCATGTTGAGGGCTAGTATACAAATCCATGTCCAGCTGATTTTAACTTTCAGTTGGGACTGGTGCTGCTCCTTTCTAAGACATGAAAACAACAACTGCATTTTCAAAATGACCATGTGTTTGTTTCAAACGTGCCAACATCTCAAACAGCTCTCGAACGCGATCGTGAAGATGTAAGCAACAGCTTCACGGAAAAGCTGCTTGCGACTTCTCTGCTACCCACTTTAATTGCTTAGCACTGACACCCTCATAAATCACAGGGGACTTCACAAAACTGAGCCAATGCCAAGCTGGCCACCACAGGGGAAAAAAACCAAAAAAAAAAAAACCCAAAAAACCAAAACAGTTGCATCATTATCTTGGAGTCTCTGTAGAGCTTGATGGTCAAGTGACACACAGTTATCAACAACTGCTTCAGCCTAGGAAAAGAATAAATAAATAAAAGATAATTCAATTATGCCACAGTATGAGTATGTAACAGACCATGAGAATATAACATTAGCTCCTGTTTCTTCAAATTTAATGTCACATCCAGAGCAAAATACTTTGTAAAATGGTTTCCTTCCTGTATTTAAATTACCTGAGAGGAACTAAGATGCCTTTTTATTGTTTTGGTCTGTTTACTGACTTTGAAAGATCTGGTAAAGAGGTTGGGCTGGGAATTAGCTCACTTTTAGTCTCTCACCTAGGTAGTGTTGCCAATGATAGGGATTTTATAAAGCAGAATTAAAGGCTCCTATATGTAAAGTTAGGGTAGTTTACACCCATGCAGTGACAGTGTCTTCCCAGAGATTTCTGCAGCTGCTTGGCTTTTATGAGCAGAAACTCATTGTTCCTTAGTAATTAATTGTATTGACTTGGTCTAGAAGGATGGAGCATCCAAGTGAGTAATGAGAGATTTACTAGGAACAAAGAGAGGTAAAGAGGTTGCCAACTTTCCATTAGCACCAGCCTTGCCACACATACTTTTAGATAAGAGATAACAGAGCTGCCGTGTGGTCACAATCCACCCTGCACTGCCCACAGAATAAAAAGTGTTGAACTTCTCAGGGCGATGTTCTTTCCATGGCCTAAGTGGAAAACAAAACTCAGCTCAGTTTGTGAACTGACTTAGCTGGAAGAAAGCACCATCCTTTCCCTGGATGTTTATTTCAGGCTTAAAAGGTTAACGGTTAACTTTTCAGGGGACTGACTTGCTATAGTATTGTAAGACCAGTTTAAACCCAAGTTGGAATGTATCTACAGCAAAGTGGTTACAAGAGCTTATCTAAAGGGCTTTCCAAATGCAGTTAGTTAAAAATATCACCCAACTTTTCAAAGGTATTCAGCTGTACACTGCTAACCAGTAAGACCAGGAAATCGAGTTACCAAAGTAAGCAGAAATAGATATAAAGAAAATATTTCTTTCTGAAGGAATATGCCATTTCTTCTACACCATTCATTTTCAGAAGAGTCTCAAGTCTCTAAAGCACCTTAAGAAATCAGGGATACTGTCAGGCTATCTGCTTGTTCAGACCACAGAAGGACACACTGATTCAGTTACTTGGTATAAGCAGTTATTACAACTCAATTCCTTTTTTGCACAAAGAAATATTTAATAGTTTTTGGGTTTGGGGTTTTTTGGGGGTTTTGGTTTTTTTTTTTTTTTATGTTAACCAGCTGCTTTGCTTGTTCAGCCCTCTCCCCACCCCACCCCCTCCCCTTACTGGTATAGTCTACTAAAAATAAAGCAGTGCAAGCTCCTGGAGAACTGTTGCTTAGTTACATTCTCAATTATCACAATGCTGGCCTTACTCATTCAGTGTCAAGGTCAAAGCAATTGTTTCTTTACTTTAATGATGAAGTATCCTGTTTATAAGAATCTTATCTGTTTCCTACTTGGTAAAATATTGCACATTTCAGTCAATCATTGCTGGCTAGTTCTCCGGAGAGACAAAGTGTGAGAACACAGCCAGTAGTGTTCATTTTTGCCCTTAATGGAGAGGGTTTTTTTATTTCCCTCAACTCCACCCAGAACACCAAGTGCCTCACGTGGACACACAGGCAACCAATTGTCCCAGCATTTGTTTCCTCCTTTGCTGTAGCCAAGCATGGCAGAAAGACAGCAGTTGTATACTTATTCTTCCCCTGACCCACTGACAAGCATAAGTAAAGCAGGAGTTTTTAATTGGCGTGCACCTCAAAGTCAGCATTGTGGGGAAAACCAAGGCAGAGGAGGAATTTCAGCTTTAAACACGCAAAGTTTTCCGTTCGTTTTTGCCTCCAAGGGCAGGTGTTTGACTGCAAAGACTGGGATTCTCCCCAGGCTAGTCCGAGCTGCTGAATATTTCATAGCCCCTGAGAAATGGAGCTGTAATCAACTTGCAAATAATGAAATGGACAGTGATAATGGAGCAGAGGTAAAGCGTGCCATTAGAAAGCGGTAGTGCTCCGGCTGCTATTGCAGTCTTGCTGTAACAGTTTATCAGGTTATTTGATAAAATAATCATGCTATCAACTCTGAAGTCAAAATGAATGTTATGCCAAAACCAAAAAAAAATCAGAAAATGTCTCAGATGGCCAATGCGAATAGCAAAGAGGAAAAAAAATAATCAGGAGTGCCAAAGGAATCACATTCAAGACCAAAACTCCATTAAATGTATTAATCATATGCTGATTACTTTTATTAATACCCTAGCATGGCTGTAAGTTTACTTAACATAGAAGTTTTCTAAATATTAAAAATAAATAGTCAACTAAAAAGAAAATATTTAAGAAGCCGAAAACACGTTCATTTTAATCAAAGCTCGTAGAGTAACTCAGCTGCTGTCCTATGTTCTTTGTAGATGGACCTTGAGGTTTGACATTTGGAACCTCAGATGCTTCCAGTATCCCCTCAGTATTGTTCAGTGCTGATGAGCACTGAAAGATAATGAAAGACCAACAGCGAGATTACTATAATGGCACTTCCTAAAGATAGGAGACAGCTCTGATTAAGAATTTCATCTGGAAAACCAGGATTGAGCAAGAGGTGAAATGAACCAGGTAGTGATCGGGCAGATAGCAAGAGGTACCTGGGAATTATGCAGGGAAGCTCCACAGAAAGTATTTCTTCACCTCCCTTTGGAAATGCTGCCCCCCCCAAGTCCCCCTGGTCTTGATCTGCCCTGGGTTTCTGAGGAACAAAGGACCAACTGGTCGTACAAACCTAAGTCAGTGTCACAAGATGAGGCTACAGTCGTTATGCTGCAAAAAGGCGTAAGTTCATATGCAATGACCCATCTCAATGGACAGTGAGACACCCTACTCGAGTAATCCCCCCCACCAAAGGTGACCTCTACACATCGTTATGAATTCAGATGGAGGTGTGACACGGACCACTGACTCTCTACCCTGATCTGCACTGCTAAGCATGGCTAAGTTGGGAAAGGCACAGAAAGAAGGAGTGGAGCAATATTGTGGTTTCAC
>JANIJG010014673.1:0-37631 GCA_024611175.1 Megaceryle torquata
ACGCAAGAATAACACACCCAAAACCCAAACCCGCAACTCGCCAGCCCAGACAGCCCACACAACCACCTAAAGAAAAAAAGAAAAAAAAAAAAAAAAAAAAAAAAAAAAAAAAAAAAATTATATATATAAAAACAGAGAGATAGAGAGAGAGAGACTTTAGAGCTGCAGAGTACTTAACTGTTATGTAATTAGCTCTTTGTGGGAACAGTATCCCTCCCATTTGAATTAGAAGTCATTTCATAGCCTGATGGATAAGAGCTTACAGCCCTCCGCAATGCTCTTGGGACTCTCTCCTGATGATATTTACTGTCAGAACTGTGAGTGTTTGTTACCCACAGAAAAACATATTTGAATCCTGTCAAATGTAGCATGTGCATGGGCATCTCCAAGTGCAGGGAGAGCAAAGTCCTTGGGTCTGTCTTCACCCAGATGTGCAGCAGACATAGCCTCAGGGGACTAGTGGGCCACTGATGGACACAGGATTAGGGAACAGTTCTGTCATGCAGGCTGCAATGGAGTGAAGAAGTTGGAGTGAAGCTGGTTTTCTTAGCCCACTCATTTCTTATGGGTATTGTGGCAGGCAAAAGCATGAAGGGGACCTTGAGTGAAGAACAGGTGGTAGCAACACGCTGCTGCTTTCTATACATCTTCGCTCTGAAGAGGTATGAAGATAGAGGAGCATGACTTTTGCCCATTTCCTTCATGTACACAGTTTTACCCATTGACCTTGAGAATTTTTTCTCATTCTCCTATCCTTTCTTGTTTCCTTTCACCCTCTCTCTCATGCTAGCTAGAGATTTATGAGGATTCTGGGGAGTTGTTCCACCCCTCCTGGGTGTGAAAAGATAGGAAGCTACTCAGACAGCAGTATGTTTCCCCCACTGTCACCATTTCTTCTGCAGTACTTTCACTGATCAATACTGAAAGTTTCAACAGAAGGAAAAGAAAGCATGCATATTTCTTCTTAAAACACAGAAGTTGTATTCCAGTGAGGCTGTTCATTAGGAGGAAGTGGATACTTTAAAACTACTTCAGCAGTTCTCTAATGCTGTCTCCAACAGCTGAATCCCAAGTTCACAGCACTGTAAGAATAAAGCATTCGGTAATGGACTGCTGCTGCTATTCAACTACAGGTACAAGAGACTCACCCTATCTCCTCTAGTGCCAAGTTGAACAGCATCACTTCAATTCAGCTCCACATGAGGAAAAAAAAAGTTACCTCGCTGTTGCCTTCACCTGTTCGGTTTTCTTTGCTTAGATGCGCTGGGTTTCTTGTTTATGTCACAGTCTGTCTATGGGAGAATTTCTGATTTAATAAAATTCCTTTTCATTTTATCTTGCCCTCTCCAAACATTAAGCAGCAAAAGCTTTACACAAGCAAGAGCAATAGTCCCATCCTTAGATATGGGGAGCCATATCTAAAAAGGAGGTAGGCAGAGTTTTCTTCCAGAATGATGTGTGTTTTCTTCTTCTAAATTCTGACAATAGCTGAGGAATCCTTGGAAAAGATGCTGTAGCCCAAATTCACTCAGCATGAGACATGCTGTGAACAAATATCCCAGTTTCTCATTTGCCACATTTAATCCTTTTGTTCCTTAGCCCTCGTCCAATTTGGGGATTTTGGGAACAGGGAACACAAGTATGTATCTTTGTGTCTTTTCCCCTTAGAAAATACAATTTCTTGTTGCCATAGGATAGTACAGGCAGTGCATCTTGTTACATCCTGCTGTTACAGCTTGAGGGCACTGGTACAGACCTAGAACATGCAGAGACAGCATGCACATGTGTGTGCAAGTGCGTGTGTTAAGAGTTCATGCCTTGGGATCTTTCTCTTATTGCTAGAAGTAAATCATCAAAACTGGTGAGGGCTAGAAATTTTATCACTCACTACCATCAGCAGTAGGGAGTGCATTGCTTCTTTACAACAGTTTTTGGGTTTATCATCGAGCCTTTTGGGTAGTCAAATGTTGGACCATTCACAATGAAGAAATCTTTCTAGTGGAGCAAACAAATCTGTTCCTGGTTCAAGAGAGTCATGTGAGTGTAAGGCACCAAAACTCTAGAAACAAAACATAATTTGGTTTGGTTTTTTTCCTTCTTTTCTCCACACATAATGAATAAAGTCTTTACTGATAGAAATTACCATTTAAAAATGCATTCTCTGGTGAAATTTCTGGGGTTAGAGCAATCCTGGATACTCGGTAAACTTCTCCCCCTGCCTCTGATCTATGCAGATACTCTTTGTTGCTGTTTCTCAGATGGGATCTGGGCAGATCCTCCCTAGAAATGGGGGTCCTGACATGCAAACCCTTCTTGTTCTTCCTGATCTCTGGAAACTACAGACATAGCGGTTTTTTGTATCAGTCTTTTAACTGTTTCATTCCTTTTTAATTATCAAATCATAGAAATACTTGCCTCCACCCAATCAAATTCAAAACATCTCAGCCAGCTGTTGGACTGATGAAGAACACGTAACTGTAGCTGTTCAATCTTTGTGAGATTTGTTTCAGAGGAAACATCTGAGTACACAGATGTATTGATGTAGTAACAACAAGTAAAGTGATAAGGGAGAACATGTCAGACACATAACAGAGCTCGGTTATGCACCACCTATTAGACACCCTTCTGCCCCCAGGTATCTTCTGTTAAGGACAGAAAATAACTCCCATAAATCCAATACCACTCAGCCCAGCACAGGCTGGGAGTTTTGAAGCAACATGAAGCTTGGTATTTCACTAAATTAAGCACTTGACAACTCACATTCACGCAGTTTTCATTGAACTCATAAATGTGAAAGAACTGTGGGACTCTGCTAATCTGGCTGTATTAACTGTAAGTTTCCTTTTCCAGTTTCTGCATAAAAGAGATTTAAAAATCATTCCTACAGTCAAGGAAAACAGACAAGTTAGTCTGCTTGGTTTAAAGTGTAATTTGGATTTTATCTTTAGTGCTGTATTACTTGTTTTCAAATTACTTCGGTTTAGTTTGTCTGAAGTAGTTAAGCTATGTGTATTTACCTTCAGGTGTATCAGTGAACAAGAGTGTAGTTTTCAACAGCAAGTAGTGTTACTTATTTGGTGTCCTCAGTTTTTCAGACTGCTGCTAGAAAGCCAGTTTATTAAGACAAGTGTGTTAATATTTTTCTGAAAACTGGTAAAGCCAGACACCCAAAATGACCAGTGACATTTTGATAGATTGATGCCTGTCAAATACCTTTAAATTCTGATGGAGGAGCTGTCACTGATCTGGAATGGGTTGTTTTGTGGGTGTGCTGCAGTTTGCGTTTCTTCTGCCTGCTTCTAAAACACTGGGCAGCTTGTCCTCATAGCTCACAACAGTAGCTTTGTCAGGCTGTTAAAACCCACTTTCCTCACGGAGACGAGCACTCCCTGGCTGTATTCTGCCTTTTCCACAGGTACACGCTGGCGGCACAGGACCTGGTGATGCGAGCCAGGGGAGTGCTGAAGGACCGAGGCTGGAGAATATCCAACGACAGGCTGGGCTCTGGAGACGACATCTCTGTCTATGTCATCCCTTTAATACACGGGAACAAACAGTCGTGAAAGTGGCATCAACGGTGGTTATAGGATGGGGATCATCTTGGGAAGGGCCTGTAAGAGACAATATGGTTTTTGGTGATCTGACCAGGACACTTCCAATTGATGTAATCTACTCAAAACTAATGCTGGAGGGGTATTTTTCTGCCCGAAAGGTAGGGCTCTGCACATATACTGTATATGATTAAAGATAACCCTTAAGATTATAATTTCCCTATAGAAATGGTTTTGGTGCTTAACGGGAATGGGATTTAAATGCTGCTAGCATATTATGGATACTGTCATCCCTCCATGTGGGGAATTAATTTTTTTCTCAGTTTACTTTGTAGCTTGCAAGAGCCATTTCAGTTGTGAAAGTAGGAGTATCAGAAGCCAAGAAGGCTCTTGAAATCTACCCCCAAATAGTCAGATGGTGACTTGGGTCACATCTCATTTTAAAAAATAACTATATATACATATATGAGACTCGAGAGTTCTCTTCTTCAAAAAAGTTGCATTCATGACTTACCTATGGACAACTCCAAACTTGTATAATCCTTTGAACACCCATTTTCCTCTCCTGTCTCTTCTTCAGTAGTCTATACTCCTGTATTTTAGTAGGAAAACTGAGAATGTTTTCAGTGTGACACTGACTGTTTACTGCAGCTAAAACAGCCACCTGCAAAATTGTCCAAGAGAAACAGCTCATAGTCCTGTATGGCAAGATTTACCTGGTGTGAGGAGTTATTTGTCAAGATTTCCTGTTGTGTTTATACCATGACTATAGAGTGTGCAAACTCAGCTTCACGTGATGTTTACCTGGAGGCCATGGTTTCTTTGGGATCAGAGATTTTCATTCATTGAATGGTTCTGCTTACTTTATCCTATTGAAAGGATCCCTGACCATACAGCTTTTGCATCTATTGTGATTCAGTAAATTTATTTGGGTTCCTGAGTGGTTTTCTTAGTTGCATTCCTACTTCAAGTGGTAGTATTGTTCTCATTATCAGTTTGGATACAGATAGTGATCAATTTAAAAATCATTTCGCATATTCCTGCCTCACTTACTCAATATACCTTTGCCTGCTTGACTTGGTGATCACAAAGTGACAGCATATAACTTTCTGTCCTCTTGGTATAGAGGACTGTAGTCAATGATCACAAGATCACTGTGATAGATACAAGCTCTTGGCTAGCTGCAGCAGCTTCTTTCCTAGCAGTGATAAAGAAAAATCTGAGTAAAACATTATCAGAATGAAACCAGTAGTCCAAGAAGGAAACAAATGAGCAAATCTGCAGCTTAACCTGGCTGCCTGTTCTTCAAGAAGGCAACCCTTTTACTTCATTGGCAGGAGTTGAAGAAAAAGACAAAAATCAGAAGGTTCTAGCTTATAAACAGGTATATTGGCCAGGGAGCCAAGTCCAGCCATGTTCTTTTGGAGTTGCTCATCTGGTTTGTACTTCTTGGACAGCCAAAAGACGAAGAACTGACATAATTGAGGGCACCAACTCACAAATGTTGTGTCCTTTGCAAAGGAGGAGGAGGATGCTGTGCCCTTTGCAGGCTTTCTCCTGAACAGGCATGGCCTCAGGCTTGCCAGGTCTGTAATTTATAATGTGCTATGTAAACATGGTGCAGTGTGTACGTGGTATAGCTGCTCAGATGCTCCATTTGATTGCATCCAGAAGTACATGTGCAACAGTCTCGGTGGATTTAAACTACCCTTGCTCTCAATCTCTAGACCCAGTAGGAGTTTCAGGTTGAGAGCAGTCAATGCAGAGCATGTAACGGCTCAAACATGCAGTGAACTGCGTTATGTTAGCCTGAAAACTCCTCTGTGCATTCCCCAGTGCCTGCATGTAATAAAGCTGTGCAGAACACAGATGTTTTATAATCTAGAGCTTCAGCATAAGTCAACAGCATATCTGATTGTGTTGTCATGCTTTATCTATTCTTTCCTTTTTTTTTTTTTCCCCTTTTACCTCTTCTTCTCTGTGCAGCTGGGTGAAAAGAGAGGGTTGAAGTCTAGAACATTTTTCACATGGCCCCACGTATGTTTTAAAGTTGAAGCAAGATATCTTCTCTTGCACTTCTTTTTGGCCTAATAAACTTGTAAACATGCTTTTCATGCTTTGTGTAACTCTTGTTGTCTCTTTGCAAATGCAGGTGTGTAGTCCTCTGGCAATTCAGATCCTCTTTTACAAAGAAACTAATGCTGGCAATTCCAGCAGAGTTGTCTGAGCAGCAAAGCAGCTGGTACTTGCTGGTACCAACTACAAGCCTGAATCAAATATTTCACTGCTTATGCATTGTTAGTCTTCATCATATGGTAACATGGTGCCAAGACACAAACCAGTCATTATAAAACCACTGAGTACAATACGGTGGAAATAAATTTCCAGTGTAGCATTTGCCCAACTTTAAAAGTGAAACTTCAAGACAATGGAAAATGCACCTTCTCATTCGGGGTGTTTTTAAAAATTACCCTGGAGAGAGGGCCTAGAAGAGAGCAGGACTTGGTGGGAGCAAACTGCCTGGTGACTTCTCAGAGGAAAATCTTGTGGTTACTGTTATGGCTTTGTGAATTGGCCTCCACTATGTTTGTTGTTCACCTGAGGTATTGCTGAGAGTCAGCCTGCTTCTCTGCAGTGACTGGGCCCAGGGTGAGTTGTGTTAGCTCCTCTCCTGGAAAGGGCAAAAGTATAGTTGCAATAATTAATTAGCAGCAATAAATTCCGAGAATTTTAAAGAATAATAAAAAGTTTCCTGCTGAGATGTATGTGACTAAAACTATGCTGTGATGCTTTTTGTTTTGCCTTGCAGTGTCTGTTACACGTTTAGGTGCTTTCCTTCCTAGAGTGTCTCCGATGCATCTCTTAATACGCCACATTAGTACTTTGGGCTTTCATTTCTATCTGCTTTCAGTAGGAGCTTCTTGCGTGCCTGCTGTGGTCTGTGCTCTGCTTCAAGGCATTGTATAAATAACACACATGTACCAAAGCCTCATATAAACAGGAGGAAGAGTCATTTATTGGGGAGGCATCATCTAAGAAGCTAGGATAATGAAAAGCATTTCCAAATCCCTTTTATAGGTTAGTTTGGAAGTTGCAGCATTAGAAACCACTGATGGCAGGGAGGATCATGGTGCCCAAGTACCATTTTTCAGGCAGGCCCAGAATGGATATTACCATGTGCAGACCTGCAGCTGTTCTAAGGCTCAGTGAAACTCCCAAGTTAGGAGCAGACAGCTCACCTCTCAAACTGGAGCAAGTTAGACACCAAGTCTAAATTTTAGATCCTTGGCGCACTATCTTAGTTACTGCCTGTTGCTGGCAGTTCCATTTTTTTTTTGCCAGTCAAGTTCCCTAAGTATCCAAAATTCTTTAAGCCTTAGCAGCAAGGAACCCCACTTCTAAGTTGCACTTGTATTCATATTGGTAGTGCACAGTGCTGTGTCTTTGCCTGTACAGAGGCACTGCTAAGGAAGTCAAGCAGGTTCTTGTCCTTCCTTGGAGAATGGTAAGGAAAGGAGGTAGCATGTCATATAATTCAGGTTAGCTGACAGTGCATTGTAACACTGTCTTCTGGTGCCTAGTCCAGTTTCTAGCAACTCAAAACCAAGAAGCTTCTACTGGCCTCCTGTGAATACTGTTGCAGAAGGTAGTACAGCCATTTTGGACACTTTTCTCTTGCACTGCAGCCTAAAATCATCTTTGTTTAACTTGTTGAAGTAGGTGGTTAGAAATTTCATTTACACCTCAAGTGAGGTGCACAGTCCTCCTTTGGTACATTAAAGTAATGATAACTTCATGAACACAACAAAAGTGTATTGCCTGAGAGGGCTGATGTTGAGTGGCTTCATGCTGGAGAGATTTTTTTTTTTTCCTTTTTTTTTTTTTTAATAAATTCTGAAAAGCAACAGGGCTAACCAGCTAAAGGAGAAAGTCATCAGAGTCTGGAGTTAGAAGTGAATTTCCATGTTAAAGTTACTTCCATGTTAAAATATGACAAGGGCCCTGGGAGGTACAGTCAACTCTGCCTACAGGATGTATTTGAAGAACTGCACTTCACATTTGGGCAGATTTTGGCTTTAAACTTTTGCTATCTTTTTGAAGAACACTACACACTCCGAGCAACTCTGCTGTGCCCCCTTGCCTCCCCTCCCCCCCAGTGTTTTGCTTCTCTTTTCCATTTTATGTGCAAATACTTTCAACATTCTTATATCAAACATGAGTTGCAAACTGTGTGGAATTGTTGTTTCCCCTCTGACATTTTTCATGTGTAAATAGTTTTTCTCCCTGTGTCCTAGATGAAGATACCGTGATGTGGCTATCATAGAGAAAGTGACCAATGATGCTGTAACTGTGCTGCTGTATATCTGCCTGTGATGTACTTGAAGGAGGATGCCCTTGTCCACCTCCACTCATTCATTTTTCTAAATTTTTTTTTTTTTAACCATTCCTGGTGGTTTTCTTTCATAGGTGTCTTTAATTTGCTTTTTTTTGTTGTGGTTGTTAATAAAAAAAACAACTTTTTTTTTTCCTTCATTGGATGTCATCTTGTTTTAAGATTTGTACAACTGTCTCTAGGATTTATATGTCCTGAAGAATTGCAGACCTGCTGGAGGAAGATGTTTTGGACCAATGTTCTTCTGCTTTGTGACTGTGAAATGTTAATCTTTTTGTAACCTAAGAACAAAAAATGTTTAGTAAAGGGATATATTTTGTGTTTTTTGAAACTTTTCAGTGCAATGAACAAAAGAGGAGAATGCTGAAGAAGTGTATGTGCAAAGTTTTAAAATAAAATTTTAAATTATATTATATATCCATCTATATCTATAGCCATTGTTACTCTGCCTTTCTCCTGAAGAGTACACTTAAGTCTCTGTGTGTGTATTACTAATTGTGCAATACAGATAAGTAGCACTCTCTGCATTACAAGTGAGTGGATGATTCCTGGACCAAAAGGCTCACTCTTGATTGAATTAAGTAAATCCCTATGAGGTGCATTAACATATGGGTTTACCTGGAAGAGTTCAGCTGTAGGATAACTGCAAGAACTGTGTGCTGCCATCAGATTATGATTCATTGCTCAGCCTGCCAGCTGCCATGTTCAGACTCAATGAAAAGCTATACAAAGTGATCAGTTATCAGCTCTCTGTGGCACGAGACATTGGGTGTAATTTTTGAGATTGCACCATAATTGGAATAAGTTTCCCCTCATCCTTAGTTCCTTAGGAATCATTGTCTCAAATTCTGCTCTAAGTCTATGTTAAAGTAAAACCAAGGGTAGATTCATAGGTTCTACTGAAGCAAGCTGTCGTGCTTAGTAACCAAAGATGTTTTTGAAGGTATCAAAGATTCGGGAACTAACACCAATCTCTCTGCAGTGTACCAGCCAGAGCTGTGGACAGTGATCATCTGGGCTGCCAGCAAGAAAATGAGAGCTAGGCATGCATCTACTGTTCAGATCTTTGAAATATTGCATTGTAGCACAAGAGCTTCTCCCAATTCCTACTTCACCTCACACATAGAGGAGTAGTGAAAACATTTGTTCTACTGCTATCCTCATCTGTCAAATGCTGCGCATGCCCACTGTGTTCACTAACAGAGAGAGTGCAAAGAGAAGCTATTTATTTGTTACTTTCACTGTGGTTCTTCTCACTCTCCTGTTAAGTCCTTAAGTTCATTAGTGCAATCCAACCACTGTATCCCATTTTAAATTGCAGTGCAAATAAAACTTCAGCACAGCTTTGCCTCCCTCACTGGTGTCAGCTGAATATGTAATTGTTGGTAGCATACAGTGATAGGGAACTGGTGCATGTAAAGTGCACCACCTCCTCATTCTAATGCTTTCATATCTTTTATGCCCTAAATTCTGTAAGCTTGTGGGTCAAGCAGAGGTTGTTAGTTTCATTTTTTTAGGTGATAGATACAACTCTTCAAATTTGGACTGCAGTTGCTATAATTCCCGTAGGCAATAAATCAGTGCTTAGCCAAATAATTTATTCATGGTATTCTACTGAATCTGCTCAGTTAACTAACACAACATAAGGGAACAATCTCAGTAATTTATTATATTTTGTACAGTTTCTGTAAAACAAAGGCCTGAAGTTTCATCCTCTTAATGTATCCTCATAGAGCAATGTACCTTCACAAAAAGTTTACTACTTTATGCTATTACACTGCAGCTTTTATTTATTCCAGAGTTTCTCTTATGCTTTCCAGGAAGGCTTCTTATATAAACCAACATTACTGCATATCCTGTCCTTGTTAGGAGGTGGGACAAAGGCTTTTTTAAAAAAATCCTCCACTTTGTAAAACAAAGGATGCCATAACTTTTTTTAGGGACATAACTTTTTTTAGGGACATGCTTTGAGGATGTTAGTAAAAAGGAGCATGATCAACATAGACAAAATGTGTCTACAGGTATATAAAAAACAAGTGATTTTGAGACTCTTCATTTAAGAAGAATTAATCATAATTTTGAAGCTGCAAAAATCATCTACAGCACTCTGCCACAAAATATTACAGGAAAAGGGAGGAAGCTGCAGTAGAAAAATTAGATCTTTACTGCAGCTAATTTGACTGATTATTTAGATGCATAGACAGGAGAAATCTGAAACTTCATGAATTTGAGGCCACCTAAGAGTACAGTTACATTCCCTTTTTTTGTGCATAACTTCTCAGGCTCTAACAAGTCAAGATGTCCCTTAAGCATTTACTCCTTTAAGCAATAGAAGGTAATCCCTTATGGTGTTCTTCTCTAAAGAGGCACTACAACCAGCTGTAATGGTTTGGCATCATCCCCAAACTACACAGTCATCCCTGAATTTACCAGTCTGTTGGTTGGGCTTTTTCTTGTCTGTGGTAGATCAAGGCCTTTCCCAACAGGCTGTACTCCTACAGAGCATCTATCTGCTTTATATATGCTAAGGGTGCTATTCTTCCTTCCTTTCTTCCTTCTCCTTACTGTGTTCCTCTTTGATTCAAAACATTTTGGAGTAGATAACTGCTGTTTCACACATGCCACTGAGTCCTTGGCCATCCACTTCCCTCCCACTGCTCACTTCCTATAGATACTGACACAGCATCCCAAGCTGCAATCACTGGTAGCCCAAGGGAAGCCCCATAGAAAGGGAAATGACTTCTTCAGTAACCTAACATTACCTCAAAACATGAACTTACTATGTATGTAATACATTAATTCTCCAAGTTGAAAGGGGAAACTAATGGTTTAAAGTTGATTTTACTGGGATCTACTTTTTGAACTGTGGTTTCCCCGTTCCTTGACCCAGTTATTCTCCAGGGAACTGAGGAAATGACTGGAAGATCCAAAGGTTTTCACACGAGCTCAGAGCTCAGATTCAGCATTTAGCTTCTGATACAGCAGTGATTACTTATTGCTGTAATTATTGCTACAACTTTTTGGGGACTATGCAAAGAAACCTGAAATTTTCACCCTTTTTTTTTTTGTTTGTTTTTTGTTTTAGGACAGTAAGACTTAATATGGAAATTCTGCAAGATATCCATAAGTAAAATTACAAGAAAAGATACTGGTTTTCCCATGAGATTAAACTGCTGAAGACAAATGACTAGGCAGTCACCTCATGAAGCAGCACAAATTGTTCCTAAACAGGGAGCATTTCTCTGCCCAGTCTATGATTCAGTAAAGCTCAGGGTTGTAAAAGCAACTGACACACCTGCAGTCATTTCAGTCTCTTCAAAGATTTAGGCTGACTCTGCCCATCCAGAGCCCTTAAATGTGTGCGAGTTTCATTTTTAATCCTTTGCTGCCTGAGCACCTCAGCAGATGTGGGCTGAGGCAGCTGTTTCAGGGTACAGGGCAGTATCACAGCATGTACCTGGATGGGGAAGGGAAGACAAGAAGCAGCCAAATCCAGATGCAGTTCTCCAGTCTCTAGAAGCAGACAAACCAATTACCCTCAAATAAGGAACTGCTAAAGAATGTACAAGGAGTGGGGGAATTGCTCCATCTTCAATCAGTTTAGACCTTGATTCTCAAAGATCCTCTCATCTCCACAGTGTGCCTGTTTACTTTGGTTCCTGGGTTGATACCACAGCTAATTGCACTAAATGTCTTATTTCTTCCCATCCACCAGCTTTCCCTAGAGCTTTGTCAGCCAAATGTCAACTGCATCTCATCTAGCCAAGATAAAGGTACTCCAGAAACAAGCTCCTAGTACAAACTTCTTATGCTGCATTTTCTGAGGATTGCATTCACTTTGCTCCCAATTAAAAGTAATAAATTTACTTTGCTGGTCTTTGGACCCCCTCTTAGTGCTTGTTTTCCACCAGCATTCATGCAATTGATTTTTTTATCTGGGAGCTTAGAATATTTTAGATGAGCTGGAACATCATTCTTACCCCTCCTCTGCTTGAGCACCAGCATATAAGCAGATCAAATGAGGCAGACAAAAATCAAAACACACCCTTCAAACTTAGTCTCATGTCCAGACATACAAATATTTTATGAATGGGAAAAATATTAAACATAATGCTCAGACAGTAAATTATGCTGTGGTTACATTTTTCTAAGAATGGTGTTTTAGCAAAGGTCTGTTTAGTGCCAAAGGAAAAAAAAAAAGGAAGGAAAGGAAAAGAAAAAATATTTATGGTTATGTAAAATATCCTTATAGTACTTCTCTGCTACTGCTCCTGCAAGATTTCCCTGGTGCTGGCTTCACTAGGTAAGCAGGTAGTGTGGGACTTAGGTACTCAGTCAATTAGGAAATGAGGAAGAAAATATTCAACTAACCTGAAGTCAGCTATATAGCACAGAGTTCTGATAAATAAGCACTTGTAGAATACTGCATTTATAACAATATATATTTATATGTGAATGTACATAGGAAAAAAAAACTGGCAAGGAACTTCGAACAGCAACAAAGATGCTGGAAAATGTGATCTGTTTGTGCCTATTCCAGGAGCTGAAAGCAAGCAATGGTCTGTAAACACACCTATTTTAGCAGTCAGCTACCCAGAATCCAGGTAAAGTATATGTTTGTTCTTTTGTTAACAAACCCTTCACCTTTTAGGAGGGTTAGTGGGGAAGAAGTAGCAAGTCACCCCTTTTTCCAGGTGCCTCATTCTCAACTGCAACAAAACTGAGTTCTAAAAATTGAACTAGGAATAAGTCAGTTTTGTTCATCATTTGGAGTTGTTGACCACTGCCTCCATGGTGAAAAGCTTCCTATATCCCCAAGTCCTGGGAATGCACCATCAGATGGCTTTGTCCCATGAAGCTGCCTGCCCCTAGCCAGCAGCAGTCATCTGAGCCTCCTGGTGATCAGTAGAGACAATTCTTGTGGACCAAGGTTATGCAGTGGCTAAACAACAGTAGGATACAACCACTTCAGAAGAGGGTTAAGTCCTTCAGGATACATCCTCTTATTTTTTTTTAACTTTGTTTTTTTCATAAAAGCAGTGTTTGCACACTACCCAAAACAAGTCTCAGGAGAAAGAGCACCAACTTCTGTAAACCTTTCAGAACACTCACTGCTCCTCCACTCAGGAAAATGGAAAATAGACAAGACTCATCTCTCCTTCTGCCCTGGGAGCAGGCAAAGAAAAAAGCTTGGCTTTGCCAGCAGTCAAGAACCTGCAGTGCTGCTGCACTTCAGGTCATGGTCTGCCTTGCAAATGGAGCCTGATAGTGAGGCTTGAGGTTTCAAGGTCTCCTCCTTGTTGTGCTGGGCTATAGTTGGTATTCAGCTATATCACTGCTGTCACACAACAGCTGAGGTGGATTTTGTTGCTTTTCACCAATATTTGTGTTGCTCCTAAAACCAAATGTGCAGAGGTTGCTGAAGAAATAGTTATTTTTATTTTTTAAATACATCTAGGGCCATAACACGATGATTGCATGCCAGCTTCCCCAAGCAACTGTTCAAACTCTCCCTTGCCCTCCCCCAGTAACATGCCACATGCAACAAGCCACTTGCTCCCAGGAAGGTGAATCATTTCTAAGAGGCATATTTGCAGGGAAAAAAAAAAAAAAATGCTTTGAGGGTGTTGCTGTGGCTGTGTGACCCACACTGGGGATAAAGTAGAAACCTCAGCATTACAGACATATCCCAGGGTCGTGTTCACAAGGCAGTGGGGGAAGGATGTGAGCAGAGCATGAACAGCTCTGTTGCTTCATGTGAAAATAAACTGTAATAGCAATTAAGGGAAAGGAGTAGGAAATTAATAAGGCAGTAAAGATTTTTCCAAATTGGTCACAAACCATTGGTTTAATCCCTTGAAAAGCTCAGCTGACAAGGATTCTCATCCCTTTGTCCCCCTATCTCTTTCAATAATCATCCTTCTTCATGCAAATATAGATGGAAGGGGGAGAACAGTGAAAGGTTAAAATGGAAGCAGGCTATCTTTCATCGACATGGTAATTTTGCTGCTTGGCTCAATGCCAAATGCTCACTGCAGCCACTAGCTGCCATTCCAACATGACTGAAAGGATCTTTAATAAGAGTGTAAATAAAAGCCAGGCTGAGAAATGAGTTTTCCATCCCAGCAATCGCTGGCCTAACCTCTGCTGTAAATAGTCTCTCAGAGCAGCACAGATGGAGTACCAGCACCTGGGGATCAAGGCAATCTCTGCACAGTGCAATTTAAACAGCTGGGTACAATTGAAACACGAATTAGCAGGGATAGACAGAGGGATTCCATTTTGTGAGCTAGGTAAAAACAAATAATTCAGTCCTTTTTCCCCTTAAAAAAAAAATTAGGAGGGGGGGAACTTTTGACATGATCTTGTGGGAGGTGCTCTTTGCTGCAGCTGTTAGATTAATTTAACCATGAGAATTTCCCACAAGGCGCTGTAAAAACAGAGCCCTAATTTATGGTCATTGATTTAACAGCTTGAAAGTGATTTATCTGACCTCAGTGAAGATAGCGAGGACACCAGAAGAATGATCGGTCATTCTGGGCTTTGTGTGGCTGTTATTGGCCTTATTAATTTAGAGCAGAAGGTCTGTTTCAATGTCTTACCGAGACAGTCAAAGGCAGTTGGCAACTGAACCATTTTATTTTTTTTTAAGCATTACTAATGCTGCTAAGTACTAAGAATTTATTCCACATGGAAAAGATCCTCATTAGTTAAGAAATGGTAAGGCTTCATTTAGAACTGCACACTAACAGACGCCTGGTCTTGGATTAGCAAGTTGGTTTTTTCATAAGTAATTTTTTTTTTCCTGTTGTTAGGAATCTGAAGCACACTGTGAAATGGAATTATTAAACATTACAGTAAATGAGAAATAGCTTTGGAAGAAATAAAAGAGGTTGGCACAAGAGATTGCTGGCTTTTGCTCTTTTGAAGGGTAGATTTCACAAATACCTAAATGCTTCACGTATTTTATTTTTATCATTCAGTTCTCTTTATGGAAGTTACAGAGTGTGTCTGTTGACAAGAAAATATACGTAGGTTTTATTTCAGAAGAATATGCTTTTGGTTAGAGTAAGTGTAGTATGCACTACTGAAGTGTCACAAGTGAGCAACGCAATTCCTTTGCACAAATAGGAGGACATAGGATGAAAGGCAAAGGGTAAGGTGAGTGCCTTCCCCTCTCTCCAGAAAGAACAACTGTTTTTAAGAGGAACATAAAATGAAATGTAGAAGCTTTCAAAGTTTACCTACATCATAAAATCTGATTACAGAATAAAGTGTGTTTGCACAAGTGTTCAAAAATCACATAGGATGTGCCAAAACTGTTTCTTGTATTTTTGAGCACTAACCAGGAAAATGGGCTGGAAACAGTTTAGTACTAATTTATCTTGCCACCAGGACTGATGGGTGGTTGGGTTAAATGTCACTGATTTGGATGGTTCTGCATTTCATTCACCACCAGATTATGCCCAGCTTTAAAGCCCTTCTACAAGGATCTCAGTAATTGTCTTTCCATGGAGACAGAAATGCTGCCTAAGATTTCATCCACAGGGGATGAATGCTTGTAGTCATTTCACTATCCTGATTAAATCCTATCTGACCTGAAACTAAGGTAGTCCACTTAACGTCCATATAATAGGGGGAAAAAAGTGGAAAAAATATTTCAGCCCTCCAGAACAGGAAATAATAACAGTTATTTTAAAAAGTGAAGACAACATAAAACAATAAATCATGACATATGTAGAAAAGCCCCCACAAAAACTAATACATGTTGTCAAGAGATTGACAAATAAATGCATAAACCACGACCTAACTCACTAAGTGTTTTTGGGGACATTCAACCATAACTATAAAAACAAGCCCAAACCCCCACACAAAAACAAAGCTGAAGTCCACATTATGAACCTAAAGAATACAGAAAGCTACATGTTGGCCTGCACATCATCTTGACATCTTCTTGTGTTGCCATCAATCTTTTTGTTCCCTGTAGCACTCTATAGGGACATTAGGACAATCCGGTAAATTATCTGCAGTATTACTTTGCTCAAATTCACAATAAGGGGGGGTAAGTGAGTGGCACATTAAAATATTTCTACACAGTTTTTACTGATGACAAGACTCCTAAATAAAGCTGCTTATTCCATGTGCTAACCTGCATACCAACAAATCTTTGTTCCTGCCAAATTAAAACTAGATATTTCTTCTCACTTAGAGCCCACTCTGGATGGGTTCAGATCTAATTCTGGAAAATTACAAAATAAGCATCCTCAACAGCATAGACATCATGAACAGTTCTAAAGGAATGACTATTTTTTCACAAAGTGAGCACCTTTTTTTTGATCCCTTAATTTACCACTGACTTCATTCTAACACTTGACAT
Organism: Megaceryle torquata; assembly: GCA_024611175.1. Lineage (NCBI taxonomy): Eukaryota > Metazoa > Chordata > Aves > Coraciiformes > Cerylidae > Megaceryle > Megaceryle torquata. The sequence goes on from JANIJG010014673.1 coordinate 16,322, forward strand.
TATGGCATACATAGGTGTAAATGAGTCTTACAGATCAGTATAAAAGCACAAATATTTTTTATTTCTCACAGAAATGACAACACAAAAGACATTCTCTTTTAGGGGCTGTATTTCACATGACATCCTGCAATACTGTTCATCTCAGAGTTCTCTTGTTTAATATTCCTAAGGATGGTTTAACTGGCATCTCAGAGGCCAAACTATGTGACTTCTTTACTGTTAAAGCATCAGCAGTTCAGGACTAGAATATACAGAATGACATTTGGCTTCTATTTAAAAAAAAAAAAAAAAGCTTTGGTTACAGTGTTTGCAAAAAATATTCCTGCTTTAGCAAAAGCCAGAAAGACCATTTAAGATGACCAAAACTTTGAAATAAATGAGCATCATGAGATGATCTTTTACATGTCCACCTCCTTTTCTTTGAAATTCTAAGAACCGTTTGCATGAAAAGGTGTCTTCAAGTTCTACAAAAGCAATCTGCAGACTAAGATGCTGAGGTGTCAATGCATTTATCATGAAAACAAGGAGACAGCCCCTTCCTCTGATGCTGCGTTGCCCTTCCTAGCTCTGATCAACCCACAGCCCTCCCACTTCTACTTATGGTGTGCCTGCTCTCAACCACAAAGACCAGGAGCAGACTTCCCTTGAAAACCACTAGAAGGAAATCATCAACTGCACAAGGCTGCAATTAAAGCTACTTTTAGATATTTACATACAACCTAATTTTTTGTTGTGTTTAAGTCTCTTAATTATTCCCATAGTTTAAGAACGGGCACTGCTTGGGGGTTTGCTGGACTCAAATTATGTGGCATGACCAGGAAAAGGCCAGTTCTGTCCGAGGAGTGGAGAGCATAAACAGAACAGTCTTTGTGAGCACTTCTCCACAATCTTCTAGTCAAAATGCTACACATCTTACAGAAAAGTATTATGCCCACAGAAACTCATAAAATTCATGAGCGAGTGAAAATCATGAGCTAAAAATACTGCACTCAGGGACACAGATAGGACTGTAGGCATGAGGAAGCACTGGGATTGAGGCTGGTGCCTGTGAAATCTGAATGTGCACCCCGTGACACCCACCACTGCAGGAACATGAGCCACCTCAGAACACCTTGGCAGCACAGGCAGAGGTGCAGGCAAATGCCACCATGGGACACTAGCCACCACCATGAGGGTCAAAGCACTGGCAGAAAAGAAGCCACACAAACCCAAAACAAATCTGCCTGTGACAGCAGGTCAGAAATGGAGCGTTCTGCACACAAGGCTCTAGCAGTAACACTGGCACCTGGAATGAACGCTGTGCTCTGGTTTGCTTCAGTGCCAGGGAAAGTGCTAGAATGAAGCTTAAAAAAATCCATCCTATCTTAATTCAGTTCTCTGTTTACCTTGACAGAAGATGTAATATTACTTGAAATCTCCTGGAGAAAGGATCAGTTCCAATAATGTACCCAGCTTGATTTGGTCCTCATGAAAAATAGCTGTTAATTATTAGTCAGGTGTACAGCATATTGCTCATAAATGCAGAGGTAAGAGAAAGTCTTTGAGCAGACTCTTGGAGCTGTAGGACCACAGTAAGTAATTTGCAAACCTCAATTTTGCTTCCAGGGAACGCATCTCAAAATAACTGACAATTTTGTTAAGTGATGTCATCAATAGATATATGAAAGGAGTCAGAGAGATTTGCTGGAGAGGGTGTTTCTAAGTCATCAGTTGTGAGTTTGCAAACCCATGATGTTGCAACAGATGAAAAGCAGTACACAGCTGGCTGCAGATTAGCAAATAAAGTGATCTCGCAAACTCTTAAAGATGTAGGATCCATCTTGTTTATCTTTAGGATGAAGGCACTGACTCTACCTCATATGCAATGAGCTATCTGCTAGGTTATAGCCATTACCTACAGGTATGAAAGTGTTGCAGAATATACGTGTGACTTATGCATAAAAGCAGCCTTTTAGATGGGAAGAAGGAAAGATTGTACATGAAATGCATTCATGTAACAGAAATGCTGAATACTGTATTTCATGCTCTCAGTCTCCTTCCTATGGAAAGGAACTAATTGGTCATTATCATCAGTGGTAAATATAGTCAGAGCTATTTAACTTAAACTTCAGTCTTTAATGGAAACATGCTTCATCTGCAATGTCATTATTCCTACCATCTTGCAGTCACAGTCATTTCTTGTGGCTAGCATTAGGCCACCTTCCATCACCAGCATTGACAGGAAAAGGTAGACACCCAGGTTTTCAAGAAGAAAGAACAAAATTTCCAAAGTCATAACTTTAACATAATTACCCTATATTCTTAAAAACATCATGAAAGAACCACCATGAAATATTCTTGTTCTCACCATGTTCTCTTTTCTACTAATGGCAGAATTTCTATTTTTTAAACAGACTGTTTGGATACCTGTTGATCACTCACTATTGCCAAGTGACCCTGGGCTAGTTTTTAGCATGCTTTCTGTAGATACTTTCCTACATGGGGATGAGCAGTAGTCCTTTAAAACTGGGACCAAGAATGATTTATGCATGTATCCCATTAGTTTAGGAAAGGTCTTGAGTTTCATACATTTTTCTTACATTGCTTTTTGTGTCTTCATCATGTTTTCTCCTCCATCAGACTAACCAAATCTCTAAACTACAGAGGATTGAAACTAGGATTTGCCAGGAAATAGAAGAACAACAACAACAAAAAAAGAGTATCGTTACAGTAGCAACATTTCTGAAAACAGGATAAAAATCACTAGAACCTGGGGGACAACATGGAAACCATGGAACAGCTGAAGAAGGCGACAGCCACTTATAAGCACAATCACAAAGACTTCATTTATGCTGGCCATTTTCATTAAATGTCCCTCCACTAGCATTACAGTAATAGTTAAGTCAGGCATCTGGCTGTCAGCTGAGATTTGTCAGCCATGTCTTGAAGAACACCAGTTCTCCTAGGCTAAAGCCCTAGCATGCCACCACCTGGTGCTGCTGCATGGTAGGGAATGGGAAGTTTGAAGGATCTGAGGAACTGTACCAGTCAAGCCTGCTTTCCTCTGGATCTGTGCCTATAGGATGTCTTCTCATGTGGATTTTAAGGCAACTGGTAAGAGCAAGCTCTTGCATCCTTTCCACTAGCAGACTCTCTTCTTTAGCTATCTAGATAAAGGCATATTTCCTTCAGCAACCTAGTATTTCTAATTTTAAATCCTGCTGGTCAATATGGATGAAATAGGCCAATAGATTCAAGGTTCATAAGGAAAGATTAGCAGCTGCACAATCATGTAAACCTTATTTTCTTCAAAAGTCAGGTTAAAAGTGTTCAGCCATAGCAAAGTAATTGGTGACTATAGATTTGTTTTACCTTCCTGCTTCAAGAGACATGGAGAAGGCTGAAATGGTGGAACACCACTTAGCTTGCAATGTTAAGTGCATAGCAGTGGCACAACATGACAAAATAATGCTTAACAAAAAAAAGTTGCCATAAGACAGGATCAAGAGAAACAGTTAGAGGCCATCTAGATAAACATTTAAGAACTTACCATAGGAAGGGGCTCTTAGAAACCTAGATTTTTATTCCTGGTTGGTTTTGCAACTGTCTCACATAAACCTTTTAATAAATTTACAAAATGCTTTCTTAAAACTAGTCTTTTGGGTTTTTTTCTTGATTGCAGAAGTTCGTCTAGGATGACTATTACTCTAACACTACAACATCTCTGTCTACGCCATACTCTGTGGTAAGTCTTTATGTTCTATGCCCTTCCTCCCTCTTTCTGTTTATGTAGGCATGGATTGTATGCAAACGTAGCTCCCTCTCAACTTAATTGCCCCCTGCATGGGCCTAAATTGAATCTCAGAAAGTATACTTCACACAATATCCTGGTTTAATCTCTGCTGGCAGCTAAACACCACACAGCCACTCACCCGCCACTTTCCCCTTCCTCCCCCTCACCCCCACCTGGGGGATAGGAAGGAGAATTGGAAGGAAGAAAAAAAAAGTGAAACCCTGTGGGTTGAGATAAGCAGTTTAATAAAACAACACGGAGAAAGAATAAAATACCTGTCCCAATGAAATTATACACTGAGTAATAGAAGCCAAAAAAACTCACCTGTGCGCAAGATGCCAACTTCCTCTTCTCCCACCAAAATGAAGCTACACACAGAAGCAAGTTGGACACAGGTGCTCCCAGCTCAGACCCTTATATGGTGCAGGACTCATTATGGTATCAAATATCCCACTGGCTGGCTCAGGTGTTTATCCCAACCCTGGCCTCTCACAGCTGCAGCTCCCCCTAAATGCTTAGGCCAGCAGCTGCTTGTGATAATTAACCTGAACTGAGCCCAGAACAACTAGGTGTATCTATTAAGAAATACTCTCTTTCTGTACTGTTCTAGTAGTCCATCATTCTTAGCACCAACTCTTCAGTCATCTGCTGTTCATCACACTTTTGTCCTTCCTTCTTCATGAAATGGGAAAATTTTACTGAAGTTTCTAACATATCTGTACATTTCTGTTCACTGGATCATTATAGTTTTCAGGTCCAGATCTATAATTTTTATCTTAGAAAACATACTTCTGGATCCATTCTCATGACAGTCTACTCACTTTTCTCAAGAAGGGAGTACCAGTTACATACCTGTCTGCTTTCTGATGGTAATTGCATCTTCCTTAGATTCCCCATCTTTTCTTTCTTCTCTCTGAAGTCCATTCTGTCATCTGTTCTCTTTCACAGTCTGTTTCTCAAGTTCACTGTTCCTTGGGCACCAAACACTACCACCGTAACTTTTTTCTCTTTTCTGATGATCCTGCCTCTTCTCCTCTACTCATCTGCTACTCTGTTTTCTTCCTTCTCTCTTTTCTCTCCTTCAGTAAAGGAAACTTGTTCTGCAACTTTATTTTTCCTTCACTACCTAGCCTTTTCAATTTGAATTGTGCATCAGTTACTCAAAAGGTCACTTCCACTATTTGCTTGCCTTTTCCCACAACTATTCTCTTTTGGTATATATCTACAAAAAGTCAGCATCAAATCTTTTCCTCCTTCACTCCCTTCTTGCTGTCGTCTGAAAAAAATCCATCTAAACTTACGCTCTTGTCACAAGCTGCAGCTAGCAGTTCTCTTAGAAGAGTTCTGTGCTTATAGCGAAGTACAGAAAATAGAAAATTTAACTAGAATTATCCAACATTATTTATTTCTACATAATCAGGTGAGGTGAGAGAGCTTTGGGGAATGACAAGTACATAAACTATTTCAATATGCATGCATAAGGGCTTACAGTTCAGTATTTCTTACAAAATAATACTTGAGCTTACTGACAGAATTTTAAGCACTGGTAGGACAAAAATTAAGTTGTAGTCTACTTGATCATCAGAATTCAAGTGCAACTAACTTGAGGACTGGAAGACTTGCCATATGAAGATAGGCTGAGTAAACTGGGTTTATTCAGCCTTGAGAAAAGAAAGCTCAGGGGAGACCTTATTACCGTGTACCAGTACATAAAAGGTGGCTACCAAGAACATGGAGACTACCCTTTTACAAGGAGTCACTTGGAAAAGACAAGGGGTATGTGTACAAGTTACTCCTGGGGATATTCTGATTGGATTCCAGAAGAAAATTTTTCACCAATCAATTATACATTGGAATAATCTCCCCAGGGAAGCACTGGATTCCCCTACACTTGACAATTTTAAGACCCAGCTTGACAGGGTGCTGGGCCATCTCACTTAAATTATATATATAGTTTATCTTAAAAGGTTGCACTAGATGATCCTTGAGGTCCCTTCCAACCTGGTATTTCATGATTCTATGATAACTAAACTTGCTTTCTTTTATGGGGAAATAATGGAGAGAATAAATGAACTCCTGTTAGTATTAACTGGAAGAAGAGTTAGAAGTGTGTTCTACTAGAATCCATTCCTGAAACACACTTCTCTCTATTCGTTAACAATTGTGGGCTGGTGTAGGGAAAACAAGATTCTTGCCAGCATTATTTGCACCAGAAAAGTGCACAAGTCTAATCTCTATAAATTCAGTACCATCTCAATAAATAAAGATGTCACCCTAAATAAACAAAAGCATCATGAGAGATGTGAAGTAGACCTGATAGGAAGAAGTAACCAAGTTTACAAAAGCAGGTAGGGGTTAAGTTATAGGAACATTGCATCAGGAAATATATTTTATGTTCATTACACAGTAAGGTAATACTGTTCCAACAAAAATAAACCCCATGTATTTTATGCAAGACAGATGAGGTCATTAGTTTATGTTTGAAACGGTCACAGACCTAGGATTCTCTCTAGTACAGTGCATTTTTGGAAAAAGCTAATAAAAATGGTCACGTGGGAATGGTCAAAATAATAAAAAAGTGAAAAAAAAATAAGGAAAATAAGATCCGTCAGGCAAAGGTGTGAAAAAGTGTCTGAATAGATGCATTAATTTGAAGAACATTATTTTCCACATGTACGTGAAGATCTGTCCTTTTTCAAACTGCAGAATCACTTAAAGCAGAATCAAAGTTACTCTGTAGATACAAAAAGAAAAAAAAACCAGCAAAAATGGAAACTCAAGAAGTGGAAATATTGCTGCAGAAAATTATCATACTTTTCCCTCACATTTGTGAAACTATTAAAAACTTGCTTATTTATATCTACTTTTTGATATAAAATAACATGTTCTTACATAAAGTAGTATTTGTTCACTGTCAAGCCCATCATTTGCAAGTATCAACACAAATGCAATGATTTACAACCTATCCTGCAGATTGTCAAATTCGGGTTATATCAGAATTTAAAAATGGAGGTGAGAGGGAGAGAATAAAACCAATATGTGTTGCTTTTCAAGCAATTCCTTCTTTTGTTTATCTTTTTAGTTACCGAGCACAGGCATTTCTGATAACCTCAGGTATGACAGTGACACAGAGAGTTTGTTTGCTTCTTTTACCTTTTTTCCTGTAGGTTTTAAGACAAGTAGAGCTTTATAGACACCCTAGAAATACAAAGGGAGCTAAACAACTTGTATTATACAGAAATGCACCTGAATTACAAGTGGGAAAACATATTCTGGGTCAGGTTCAATATCAAGCCTAACAATAAACCATTGCACCATTGCAATGTTTAGGTGACAATACCGTGGCAGGTGGCGGCAGACTCCTCAGTCAAGTACTTATGGGTTCAATAGAAAAGGTTAGTCATTTTTGGTGCAGCTTCAGACTACTTCTTCCAAACCACCAGACTCACCTATGTACCACTGTGTTTGAGTCCTAGTTCTCTCACTGTTTTCCCAAATTCTCTTGGGGCACCTGAAAAATCTCAGTCTGTATTTCCTGGAAAGTTCTGTAAATGGCTCCTTTCAAGTGTTGAATGAGGCAGAGATTAATTTTAGTTGGTTATGCTGCAGTAGACCCCAGAGGAGTGTCCTTGGAGAGGAAGAACAATTTCTCATCATTAGCTTAAGAGAAAAATCTGTTGGCACAAACATAGATGCTTAAAAATAAAGGTATCATCCATGTAAAAAACAAATGAAGAACCTAAGGAAATTAGCTTTTATCGTGGCCTTTCTGATTTTTTTTTTTTTTTTTTGTGAGAAGCAGACCATAATGTAGTCTGATCTGATGGCCCACATTAGTGATAGTTTCTTACTGTAGCAGTTACTCAGATGCTTCTGTAAATGGAGCATATGATATTCATTACTTCAAAGGGACACTGACCATACCAGCAGTGGATCCAGCACTTCCCCAGTTGTGTTCTACAGCCAAAAAAAAAAAAAGACTGACATGGAATATACACTGTTGCATGAATGCTTCTAATGCTTTCAGCAATTTGGAGAACGAACCCTGATGGAATTAAGATGAGAACAACAAAAGTGTTGGAGAAGATTAACTTCTCTGGTTCAGAGATCTTGGTTTTGGCTGGGTTATTTTTGGTGCTGGTGGCTTTTTTTCAAACCAAATTTTAAAAATTTAACAAAAGCCTTTACAGTAGCAGTCCTTAAATAAGCACCCAAAGAGAAGCAGTGTGCTATTCACAACCAAAGCCGATGACGATAGCAAAGCTAAGCTTCAGTGAAAGCGAGGGAAGTGTTGTGTCATGGCTATGCCATAACACTGAAATGATTGTAACCCACTTGCCAACACAGTCCCACTGTCAAGCAAGCAAGTTTTTCTCATAGAAACTCACTTATAGGAATTAAGTAGTTTTAAATTTTAACACCAACAAGAATTTACACTAGGTATTTGCCACTGAGTGCTTAAAAAAAAACCCCCAAAACTCACACCAACAATCCAACAACAGAAAAAACAGCACCACCAAAAAACCAAAACAAACAACCCACCCCACCTACAGTCCAATCAGTGGTGCAAAGATTGTGACTTGCAGAATTTTTCTGAGTATCCTTTAAGGTGGCAGCAAGCACCTCCTGCGTCTGTTCGCACTCCAACATATAAAAATAGGCAAAAAGAGCTGCAGGGCTGTGTAAAAAAGCACAGAAGCTGATGCGTTTCAGCATCAGCTACTGCTCCTCACCCTTCCCAGGCCAGCAGTAGCCTGGCTAACCTTTTGGGTAAGATTGCAGCAACTGGCCAAGCATGAAGGGTAGCAGCTTTCACTCACTATCACCCTACTAGTATGGGTAAAGCCTGGCTTTTGGCGACAGACAGGAAAATTAGTTCAGTAGCTGCTAAAGAAAGTAAAACCCTATCTCTCTACAGGTTAGGATGGGCAGATGTTGCTACAGCTAGAAGGAAAAGATACCAAAGGGCCCTGGGCTTCTGCAGACAAAGCTATGGCTTGGTGCTGTTGCCAGCGGGAGGGGAGAAGGCTCCCTAGTTCGAGAGAAGGAACACAGGACCCAGAAGTAGTTTGGGTGGTTGGACAGCTCTGGGAACATTCTATGACAAATCTACCTGTCAGATATGTTTAGATGACCATCAGAAGAGCTAGATCCAGCAGAAAGGACGACACTAAAGATGACTTGCTATCATCACAGAATGAAGCGACTCATTCCAAAGGCCCAAAGAATGTCCCCAGGCTAGAAGTGGGCACGTGCCTTGTGAACCAGAATGAGGAACATAAGGTTAGCATGATTTCTAGAAATGGTAAAGGCAGCAGGATGTGAAGCCAAGGAACCACTCATGACTGGCACACAATAACTGTATTTCATAGAGAAAACAGTGCTATACAATAATGCAACAGTACATTGTTAATGCTTTTATTTTTGCAGAGCACAGGAGGAGAAGAGGAAGGAAATTGCTGACTTTGAATGTTCAATTAATAACCATAGGAATTCTCCAGATTTTTGTAATAGAGAAAGAGGAGAAGGACCGTTACTGTGGTCATTGTCCTTTTGGATTCAATGGAGCTGAGGAATTTAAGTATAGTAAGGATGGCAGGATTACTGACTCCAAAGAGTGGTCCAGGGTCCACAGCACCAAGTAGAAAGGGCCGACTGGATGACTCAGCTTTGAATCCTGCTTTGAAATCATTGCAAAAGCTTAGCCATTGAGAAGCCATGGACTTTGATGATGAAGACAGCCATTCCCACGTACTGTTTTGGCCTAGCAGTACTACTGTCATCACTTGCTCTATACAATAGCCATATATATTTTTCAAATGTCAAACATTAAACATGTATCAGTGTGTGTGTTGTTTAGAGACAATTTTAAGACCTGTAACGTTTAAATTCTACCACTTTTCCCAGTCAATTGTTCAAATGTTTAATCACTCCAATCACTCAGACTGTAGAAATAAATGGCATAAGATACAACTGCAAATTCTGTGCCTCTATATATTATCAGATCTCCCTGCAGTCAGTTTATTTGTCATCTACAAGTGCTATGTTACCATGGCTTTCACCCTGAGACTTTTTCCCAAACATTTCACTCTTAGAATTCTCTCCAGTAGTCCCATTTTCTTTCTGAATGAAGAAGACCAGTTCATCAATATACAATAATCAAGTTGTATATGTTGGAAGATCATTTTGTTCACCTTAACAGCTTTCTTTCTGTATACTGAAGCTCTGTAGCAGAAGTCCGCTTCAAGGGGACTACCATGACACCAGCTCCTTTACTAACTCTTTGCTTAATAAGATGTAGTCCCTGTGTTGACTGCCTTGGTCCACATAAACTGCTAAAATCAGTCCTAAGTGGTTAGCATGACAATGTATTGTACCTTATCAAATGTCAGGGTTATGACCCCATCAATCTCATCCTGCTTAATTTTATTACAACCAACCACACTGGAAACATGCAAGTCTTTTATAAAGGGGAGGCAGTAGCAAATCCTACCCAGATAAATCATTGGAAGGGTAACCTAAATCTTTGGTCGTATGCCTTTCCCATTATGTTACATATGCAAAATATAGAATAGAAGAAAAACCACTCCTGTTTCAACAGTCTTGACAAACCAAAATGTTGCTAATAGTGTTTAGAGTGTTTTTAGGGATGGGAAAACAATTTGAAATAGCCCAGAGATTCATATCATGAAGCTGAAAGGGAGCTATAGGCAGAACAATAGAGAAAGGGAGAAAAAAACCGCTAACTGCTAAACAAGTAAGAAAATGCAGTTTGTCTTGCTAGGTTCTTCCATACCAGCCATTACCAGTGAAAAGTCACTTCAAGCTCTGCCAAAGCTGTTATCACATCAAAGACACTGTTTTTCACCTGGTCACAAGGTTGCAGAAAACAAGCTTTTGATTAATTAAACAAGACTTGATTAGCATAAGGGCAAATCAGAAAGAACAGAAAAGAGGGAGAAACTCAAGCACAAAAGGGCAATCAAAAGTAGCCAAGTCTTGGTATTTCAATGGCTGGAACTAGAGCAGAGCCAGAGATCACTTCAGGCCTTGCTGCCTTGGCTTAGTCTGACAAGTTTTGGATTTTGGTACATCATGATTGAACCCAGAAGTCTGTAAATGTGGTGACCCACACTGGTGTTGACTTTGCAGGTAAAAGCTGCACATCTTTTTATTCTAACGATAAATTCCAAAGGAAATGAAGTGAGGGAAAACCCTCCTCTTCTACCATTTAGGCTTAATTTTCAAAACACTGGGTCCACTGCAATCATTTTCCTGTAAAATACTCCTATTATCCATCAGATATAATCTCAATATGTTCCTTAAACCAGCAGGAATTTTTGACTGAATTAATTCTATTTTTATTTTTTTCCTGACGTTTACAAATAATTTTATGTAACAGACTGAGGGTTGCCATCTGTTACCTCAAACTACTTTTAGGTCTCTATACAACACATCCTGCGGATGTAGCCTACTTTTTTCATAGTAGATATGGTACTTCATGATTGACAGTATTAAATATGTTGGACTGTGACTAAGGAAACATTTTGGATTGCTTTGTAACAGTAAATGCTCCATGTGTACTATCCCATCAATCACTGCATCATTTGGAGCTATCATTACGGGTGGTATTTTGCCTTCTTGAGCATTGATAACTGGATATTATATCCATATATTGGCGTCCCTATATAGAACTGCAAATGTTGGCCTTGGTATTAATGTGCCAGAGTAGATGGGCCCTGGGAAACAGCCCAGTACACAGCTCAGTTCCAGTACTTCACTCTATGCCCCTGCTGAGTCTTCTGAAGGTGGGCCCTGCTGTTCCACAGCTGCCTGCAACTCCTCCTGACACACAAGTCAAGAGCAGGCTATGGAGGGTACCATAAAGACCTCAGAATTACCATAAAGGATTTTCTGGGCAACTGCCAAGTCCAGCCTTGGCATGAGCTGACCACAATAATCTGGCTGGGCTTACACATGATCATCATGACCAGCTGAGCCACCTGCATTGGGGCATCCCAAAGCAGAGGATCCTAATGGCACCTAGACATGCTGTCTCCAGATTCAACTTCAGCTAGCTGCAGGTCATGTGGTGGCTGCTGGGGGTTGTCAGGAGCTACATATTGTCCTAAGCATTCTACCATCATATTGTTAAAACAGCAGGGCTGTAGGTAGTACGAGGCTGGGGAAGGAAGGGGAGAACATATTGCATAAATACTCAAGGGCCTCAGCTCCCACTAGACCTTGCACTATTTTATTTGGGTTTCGATTAGCATCACTACTGTTTATCTACTTCTTTAAGCTTTGCACTTTATTGCCTTATTAGACTTTTCAGTCATTAAAAAAGGATTGGTAAACTTAAGCACTTGTTTCCTCTGCCATTCTTCTATATTTTCTTTTCTACTGTAGCCTGTAACCAGGTTCTAAAGTAGCAAAACCAGCAGCTGGGTACAGGATGCATGACAGACCTTATATGACACCAGGGACTCACATGACTAGAAAGCAATCTTTCAGGTGCTGGAAATAAGAAAGACATTCATGAGGCTGGGGAGCAGTGGAAAAGCTAGGTCACAAGAGGAAGAAGAAACCTGAGGGACCTGGAAAATAACAGCATCATAGCTGGCAGACTGGCACACCTATAAACATTTAATGTGTAGAGTAGTGCTTACTCTCATGTTGTATGTTTGTATGTACCATTTCAGACCTACCTTACATCTAGGATTTCTAGCCAATCCTACATGTTATACAAAAGTAAACCTGCTGCATCCTTATGGACAGAAGCATTTCTAGGGTCCATGTTCAGGCTTGGCAGCATGAAAAGCCACCATATTGATGGCACCAGCAACAGGCCTAGCTCAAAGGATTACTGTTACACTGCCACAATGGATCTTTAGGCTGTCCAGTCTCAGCATCTGACTGAAATCACTGCATAAATCAGGTAGGGTTACAGGACACAGAGCAGCACAAGATAGATATGGACAGTGACAGTGCACGTGTACAGCCTGATAATGCTTAACGATTATCACCTTAGAAAGACCACCTCAGGAAGAAGAGATACAACATATTCAGTACCACCCATTGTATAAGTAGATACTGGCTCCTAATCAGGTAAGGCAGAAAAGTAAGTGGAGGTAATGAAGTGATTTATTTTCTGCTTAGACTGAGAAATCTAGAGAAGACATCATATAGTAAGTTTTTGCATCACCATGATAAAAACTACCCAGTAACATGGATTCAGACATCAGGCTTATCCATTCGATAAAGTAGTTGCCCACCAGATGACCAGAATGGAAGCAGCAAGGTTCCATAAAGGGTAGCTGTCCTCTTGACAAGAGGTATACTGATGCATTTGGGAAAGAGATAGCTCTTCACCCACAGTCCTGAAAACAGTCCTATTCATGCAATTGTCCTGGACCAGCTGGCAATTTCCTTCTTGTTCATCTAAGCTAAAACCTCTCCTTGACAGGGGGTGTGTTGTAGTTTGACATAGACCTGAAAGTAGGTGCAGGCAGCTTTCCAGACAGAAAAGCATTTGAAAGCTAGGATGATATAAAATCTGAGATCCAAACTCCAAACAGATCATTGTAAATGTCCTGGTTCCATCCTGTGCAACACAGATGGCCTTGTAGCAGTCCTAGCTAGATGCAAGCCGCAAGAACTAGATGCAATACAGCAGTGAATTGCCCAACTCTGCAGGACATGCTGAAGGGCTGTGGTTTATCTGAGACCCTTATATAAATTTTGTATGCTGGTGTAGCCCACAGGTATGCAATAGATGAATGGTTTCCTCACTACAGCAGTCTGCATTGCCAAGAAATTTAGGAATAGGTTTCATACTGTAAAGCATAGCTGCTGACTTGCAGTACAGAGATGACCTGTTAATCTGGAAGTCTGCTGGTTTTGGCTGGAATAGAGTTAATTTTCTTCACAGCAGCTAGTACCGGGATATGTTTTGGATTTGTACTGGAAAGCATTGTTAACACAGGGACATTTTTGTTATTGCTGAGCAGCACTTACATGGAGTTGAGGCCTTTTCTGCTTCTCACCCTATCCCACCAGTGAGTAGGCTGGGAGTACCTGAGAAGTTGGGCAGGGACACAGGCAGTACAGGTGACCCTAACTAACCAAAGGGATATTCCAGACCATATGATGTCTTGTTCAGGATATAAAGCTGCAGGGAAGACGAAGGAAGGGGGATAGTCGGAGTTATGGTGTGAGTCTTCTTAAATAACTGTTACATGTGATGGAGCTCTGCTGCCCTGGAGATGGCTGAACAGCTGCCTGCTGATGGGAAGTAGCAAATTACTGCCTTATTTTGCTTTGCTTGTGCATGCAGCTTTTGCTTTACTTATTCAACTGTCTTTATCTCAACCTACGAGTTTTCTTGCTTTGACTCTTCCAATTCTCTTCCACATCCCTCCGTGGGGGACTGAGAGCATGGCTGGGTGGGGCTGATTTGCTGGCTGGGGTTATCATAACAGTCCTTTTTGGCACCAAGCATGGTGCTCAAAGGGTTTGAGATAGCAACAAATTTGAGTGGAACGTTCTAGATCAAATTTAATACTTTTATTGCCGTTCAGCTTTTAATTGGCAGGTTCCTGTGCCTGTCATGGGGCTTGTGTGCCTTATGGTATATTTGAGTCTAGCACTTGTTCACAGCTGCCTTTCACTCTCGCGGCTTGCGGGCCTGCTGCACTGCTTACCCTGAATGTTCCTGGGAGCATTTTGATAACCAGAGGGGGAGTGAGCGAGCAGCTGCTGGTGCTTAGCTGCTGTCTGGGGTTAAACCACAACAGGAAGAAGCCCAGGGCTTCGCAAACAAAGAGTCAGCCTGTAGCATTTAGCCTGTGCCTCTAGCACACAGGCACACTGTTCCACAGAGGACTGTACTTTGGCCCTACATCATCTCCCTCAACTTCTAATGCATGTGTTCAATTTAGGAATAGTGGTAACAAAAAGAACATGCACCATTAAACATCCACCTCCTTGGCCTTGTCTTCTTCCTGGCATAAGTCAGGGTTTAGCTACAACACATCTAAAAATCATTCAAGGCAATGCACAGCAGTGGGATCTGTCCTGTTAACACAGGAGAAAACATTAAAAATGGATCCAGGTAGTGGCTTTCTTACCTGGACTAGTACCTATTACATAGGTCAGTGACATAGCAATACCTTTTTCAGAAGGTTCTAAAGGTCCCAATACCAGGAGTGGTAACACTACAGAGGATCTCAAAGAAACGTCTCAGGTTTTGAGTTCCCTTTTGGCACTTCTGTGTTATTTCTGTTAGGCATACCACCTCACTTGGCACCACATGAGAGGTGAACGCATCTGTGACAGCTGCACACATCATTACCTGATGAATCCCATGGTATTCTCCAAAAACACAATTCATCTCAGTATTTTACTGGACAAGAACAGTAGAGCTTTCACTTACACCTACCTACGAAAAAAGGTACTACTTCATACTTCAAATACTGAAATGTAATTCACTATTGTAATAAAAAAATTTAATGTTAATTAAAATGCACTATTTTTTAGATTTATTTTAATCTTCCAGAAGATTCCTCTACTGGATCAACTTCCCCTTTAAGACCATAGTGCAGAAACTCTGGGAGTGAACAAGAATAATTTTAGACTGAAAACTAAGCTTCAGCCTGAAACACAAGGCCTCAGCAAAAAGCACACACACAAACCACATTGATTTTTACCAGATAAACCAGAAATCAGATAAAATAGTAGATTTCAAAGCAGCTAGAAGTCTGCTACCACTTTGCTTTCACACCTACTATTTTTCTTTGCAGGTGGCAATATGAAGGATGCTTTCTCTTATCCATTCAAAAATCTTGGCATCAAGGTAACATGTTCCTCCAGGAACACATGCCACAGGTAATACTAGGTCATTGGGCTACCACTTGAACAGTCCCTCCTACTGGGGCTCTTCAAAAATTAACTAATGGCAAAACTTCCATTCCAACACACACAAAACTCCACAGAGAAGGTGGGATAAGGAGTGACCTTGCCTCATTCAGTGCCAGCATTCCTGTACCAATCCCTACATCTCCTTTTTGTGGGACAAGGCTTAAGACACACACAAGGCAAAATCCTCACTTCTTGCAAAGGATGAAATGGAGGCCAGGTAAAGCACCCTTCAGTACAGGGTGAGGCATGCTCCAACTTCTCCTCAGGTGAAAGGTGGAATTGGGAAATACCATGCTACTTTAGTAATGAGATGTTTAAACCTGTTTTCATGGAAATCAGAAGAATCTAACTTTCTTTTAAAACCTCAACCTTCTTTCAATTGACCGAAGACCATTCTTGTCTTCAAAAGTTCCTGTGGTTTCTTTACCCTGCCTCTTGGCTTGCCTTCAGGCTCACCAAGACTCTTGCAAAGAAGCACTCATCATTGATCCAGTTCCAACATTAAGCAATCCTTCAGTCTACTGAAAGTGCCAGGATATCATTTACACTAGTCTGAAGACAGTTTGTAAGAGGCCTCCAGAAAGCATCTTCCATAGCTCAGTCACAGTTTTGCCATTGCAAGAGTGAGGAATGGGTGCCCCTTCACCTGAAGGTACAGAAAGAGACCTTACAGGTCCACCTGCATTTATAATTACTAGTGTAAGCAATTTCCTTACGTTACCATAGTGCTCATTCTTACATAGACACTATTTTCTCAGCTGGCGTAGAAAAAGATACTTTCAGCATTTACAAAAGAAGATGCAAGACTGGATTTTTTTCCATTTGTGTACTGACACATTGGCATCATTAAGTTCTGGATGTAATTAATCTGATGCACTAAGACAGCCCTTTATTGCAGCCATCACAGACTTTGCCAGTAGCCTAAAGCAGGCAGGCAAGCTTCAGACACTATTAACTGTGAAGGTCAGGCAGTTTTGCCTGGGTCACAGAGGCAAGCAGGGTACACAAACTGATAGGACAAGAGTGAGAACTTTAAGTACAAAGAAAACTGAAAGACAGCAAAAATAAGCAAACTTGGGAAGAAAAACTGAAAGGTTATGTAAGAGACCCCTTTGTGTAGGTGAATTCTTGGCCAAGAAGAAGAAACAGAAGTTCACCCGCAGTCTTTAGACTCGCTTCCCAGGCCAAACACAGCAGCTTTCACTGTGATACAACACTTTCCATGTCCGAGGGGGCATACTGCATCCGCCTCCCATTAAACCTGAGCCTTTCACTTCACTGATTCCACTAAGTCCCCATTAAAAGTAATTTTTTCTGTTATATTTCTCCAGCCTTTCCCCATTTTTAACACCTTCAGTGGCAGGGCACCTGTTCATTTTTGACAGAAGCTCATAAAGCCTCTATATTAATGCAGCTGAGAATAAAAGAATCTCAGCTAAAATTCAACTTGCTCAGCTAAAAAGACTGAGTACTTTCTTAAAAATAAATTTATAAATTATGATTGAAATCTGTATCAGAAGACTAATATTCAAGGTATTCTAGATAACTAGATGCTTAAGACAGTTTCCCAAACATTCACACTTTTGTTTTGAATGACACTTCCATTTCTGCTACAGGAAGACTCTCTAGAGGCATATACAACAAATATATATTCTATATAAAACCTACTCTAGAAGCAATGTTCTAGAACCAATTTCTATCACTTCATTGTGTAGCACAAGCACAGGACAGTGAAAGAGACAAGTAAACTATTTAAAGAACACGGTCCACTTGCATTTATAATTACTAGTGTAAGTAACTTCCTTACATTAACATAGTGCTCGTTCTCACAGAGCAAATAAAGCACCCAATGAAAAGCCACATGGCTAACTTAGTGAAAGTACATCAGTGCATTTAACAAGTGCTTATGTATTTATAGACTTAATTCTCTAAAAACTGGAATTTCCTCTTACTGTCTTAATCTGCTTCCCAGTGTAAGTAGGAGGTCTCACTCGTTACATGCGTGGCCCAGGAACTATTCAAGTAGAAGAACTGGGAGAGCCCTCAGTGAAGACAAGTTCTCAAATATCAATTTCACTAGCATGGGAACGCAGCACTCTCCTTGGTGACAGAGAGGGCAACTGCACCCTGCAGGGAAGCAACTATCTTGAATCTAAGATTTTAGGTTGATGCATGCCAGTATCTTTAGAAGCAGCACTGACAGACAGTAGCTGGAGGGGTGAGCAGCTGGTGACTGTTCTTCACAAAATAGGTAAGACAATAGCGCAAAAAGACATCAAACCCGGGAATAAGAGCATCTAAAGCTTAATCGACTATGCTGTGAATCTCAATGCATTTTTATTATTCCATGAGTCAAAAGAAGTGCTCAGAAAAGCTACAGAGGAACATTTCTTGCAGTACTTTCTCACCCAGCACAGCAAACAATACACAATAGGGATACTATAAACTAAATAACTTCGCACAGAAATTCCATCAACTCAGCCATGTGCCTATTTTAATGTTTCTGTAACAAATTCACACAAAAAGTTAGACTGAGTGAAACCTCTGAAGAATAAAAGGGAAAAATTTTCAGCAAGAAACAATGCCATAGACAATAGCGTGCCAGCAGTACAGCTTTTTAATTGGCATGATGCAATTTTTCTTTCAAACTAATTCGTTAAATCACAAAAAAGGATCACTGATTTTGCAAGATACGAGCTGCTCTTTCCATTTTAGGTTTTCACAGTATTTTCAGAAATAACAGTTTTGACTTTTACAACATCACAAAGATAAAGCTCTCTATTCTACCGAAGAACTAATTTTTTTTTTGGCTCAAACAATGTCACAACCTTCTTCATGTAAGTAAGCTGTGTACATTATACAGCTGAGCAGGAAGGACTGAGGCTAGGACAGTGCTAGGGATGGAATTTGTCTGGGCTAATTTCAATACTTTGAATGCAAGACTGAGAAGTGTTCTGAACTAGGCAGTGTATGGGTATCCCTAAAGCAAAGCTGAGCCAAGCATCTCTAATGAAACTCAAGAAAACAATTCACATGTCCACACCTAAATCCTAGCAAGCAATACATAACCAAGACCTATGCAGTCCTGAGGACAAACCATCTGATGCATTATACAGCTCACCAGCAGACCCTCAGCTGCATTATTTCAGTAGCACTATCTTACTTTACTACAGGTTCTTAACACTCTCCCGTACTCTAAAGTCACCATCCAATGCACAAAGAACTACCTGCTCAGGTGGCAAGGAAGTTTAAAGGTGATAATTTACACAGGAGATAAACTTAAGTGCTTAATGGTAGTATACTTGAATGCATTTTCTCCCATTGATTCTCTCAGACCCAAAAAGCTGCAAAGGGAGCCAGCTTCTAGTTCTAAGCTGTGTGAGCGTAAGAAGTGCAAACAACAGGGAGGACAATTTCACACCACCTACATACAGGCACTTAGCTTAGCTGAAGCTCTTTCACCTCCCTTACAATCAACAGAGACAAGCTCCTTGAAAGGGTAATTCAGATCAAATAACATGAAGGAAGGAACTTGAAAGCAAGACTTACATCAGGGACCTATCTCTGCCTTCTCCACTGAAGAGAGGGACTAGTGAATTAGCCAGCTAAATTAGATGCCTAAAGGTAAAACAGTGAAAATATCACTCTAACTTCCAGACCAGACCTCAAGGGGCTCTGTTTGAGAGGATGTGAAAAGCAGGCAGCTATAGTATCCTTTTTGCCCCTTTCAATTAAGGTGGGGAAAAAAAGAAATAATCCAAGGTACATTTTATATTTGTGGACAGCTAAAACCTATGATCACTATTTTTTACTTCAAAGAAAACCAACCAGTAAAAACACTTCACATGTTAGTTTATTAGCGAGCATGAGAATACCCATTTTTTACAAAGTTTAGTTTATAACAGAGCTTGAGTTACCAGAATAAGGCACTGCACAAGGTAGAAACAAAATATCATCTGATTAAACTTGTCAGCAAGTAAGATGTTCTCCATGTTCTACAAGACACTTTACATTCAGCAGAGGCAGAAGAGTCTGCATGTCTTCTGAACACATAATGAGATCAAACAATTCAAAAAGAGACAAAGTTAAATATCTCCAAGTTTGCTCAACTCTTCCCACTATGATAAATACATTAGAACTGTGAATTAGAAGCAGTCCTAAGTCATCACCTTATTTTCAAGTTTATAGCTAGACCTTTAACTCTCACTATGAAATCAAAAGGTTAATCACAACCTGTTCACAGTTAAGTCCTTATAAGACTGAAAAATTAACTCATTTTTAAAAACATAAGACAGTTAAATGCATTTATCATAAATGTTTTAATATAATCCAAGTTTAAGCCATTGTATTAAGAGATAAACATGATAAAATTTATAACAAAAAGATGCCCTTAGCCACCACAACAAATGCACCAGCAATTTTAATTCACAGCAACATATTCATGGGTTTGCTTTTCATAGTAAGTCAAAACATACAGGAAAAATATCTCAGAAGTTCACCTAAGAAAAACTGTTAGCACCAAGCAGTAAAATTAGTCAACTATACCATAAAACAAGACTACCTTATTAATGTACCAATAAAATGGTAGTTTAGGTATCTTCGTTTCTGTTAATTATTCAGGATTTGTTAACATTCAAACAAAACCACTTAATATCACACATACAAGTTTTGTATATTCACAACAGAGAAAATACAAGTCCATCATTGATCTGTCTTTACAGAATAGAAAAAAAAACTCCTTCAAGGGTACCACATGAATAATTAGGTCTTAACACAAGAAGAAATGCAGACACTCGCTCTTCAGCCCAAATTCAGGTGCCCTCCAAACAGTGTGAAACTAATGGCTTTTCATCCAGCCCTGCGAAAGAAGCAGCATCCTACTGACGGGGTCAAACCCCACTACTCATCTCAGTGGCCAAGGTTAGACTCCTTCTGCAGAAGTAGGAGGAGAAGGAATTGTTGCCACCTCAGCAGCATGCAATCCCGGCAAAACAAAGGGGATTCCCATTGTCATTGTCTTCATCTGCGGCTGATCATCACCAGCACTAGCAAGGCAGTAGCTTGCGCAGTTATCTCCACAGCGGGCAATGTCACAACCCGACCAACAGCACAAACTACTACCTCAGCCAGGGCCCTGGTGCACCCGACCCCTTCTGACGGGGGGAAACAAGCAGACAGACAGCACAGCAATGATAAATTAAATTAGAGGGAAAAACAGCAAAAAGATAAAAGGGCTCTGGGGTCTTTTGATGATCCTCTTGTCTCCTTTATCTGCTGCAGACATCAACCAGACTCCTCTCGCCTGACTGTGAAAAGCAAAGGGAAACCCCGCCCAACTCCCTCCCCAGCTTTGCCCTTTTCCTTGCATGACCTGAAACCGACGGGAAGAGCTTCATTTATCAGATACATTACAGACCCCAGCTGGTACAGTAAAGATCACGTTTAATTTCAAACAGCCACAGTTCCGCAAGCCTATAACAGATGGGGCAGGGAGGGGGAAAAGGAGGAGGGAAGAAAGAAAGGAGAAAAATGGAGGGGGGAGAAAGGAAAGAAACAGAGTAGACAACCCCCCCCCTCCTTCTCCCTCCTCCCAACACATACACACCGACCTGCCCCCCC
>JANIJG010014675.1:16506-26745 GCA_024611175.1 Megaceryle torquata
AGCATTTTACATTCTTTCAGAAGCCATACACTCCTGATACTTGTGGAAAGTGCTAGGCCTGGAGAAGAATAGTTCTTCCAAGAAAATTAATTTGGAGGAGCCTGCCTGTAGGAAGCCACACTTCAGGTCAGTGCATTTGCTGTGTACATCCAAAACTGGCTTCTCTGATGCAGCTTCAGAATATGAAGCAGTGATAACTACCTTTGTGATGAGACCTGCCTAGGTTGAGACCAGCAGAACTCATTCCACATACATAACCCAACAGGCACACTGTGCCATCTTCTGTCTCCAGCCCAGCAGAGTCATGCCAATCATTTTCAGCAAACAGAAATGTTGGAGTGGTACAGCAAATAGTAATACTTGCAATCTGTTAGCAGAGCTTTCTTCATTCTTTAAGATCTGTCCTTTTGGTCTCTTGCCTTAATCTTCTGGGAATTGTCACCAGGCCTGTCTTTATTTAAAAACTGTTCCTGTTTCTAGTGGTATTTGTGTAGAGGCATATTTCTTGAACACTGAGCTCAAAAGCTGCTGAGCTTCCAGAGAGTGTCATGATAAGTCCTTGTGACACATTTGCTCCAAGGACCTTACATGAAAGATACATGTTTTCTTTTATTATGAATAAAGTTTACAGAAAAAAGGGTTCTAAGTATAATGTAAGTAAATAAATAAAATGCAAAGGAAAATCTAGCAGTCTAGTTATCCTATGGTTTTGTGTAAAAACATATTAACTTTATTATCTGTAAAACCAAAATTAGAATCATCTGCAGGATTTTGCAATAATTCATTTAATTTCCTGTTTTCTGACTTCTACAGCATGATTGCTGGCGGGGGGGGGTGGGGGGGGGAGGCCAGGACACAAGACATCCACTGCTTTTCTTTGAAGATTGTACAGGAAACTCAGGAAAATTTTAAAGATTAGCCAGTTCATAAGAGGAATATATTTTACCAAGTCCATGGATGTTCCAAATAGTGAATTGACTCTCAACGAAGCTGTAGCAACCAGCAGCCTTCATCTCTTAAAAAAAAAAGTTCTTGCCACATGTTGAGGGCCAGGAAAAAAAAATATATGTAAAATGGTTGTGTAACAGTGTCAGAAAATAGGAAAATAGGCACCTGACACCTTTAACTTATCAAAATAGTTGAGGCTTTCTCCCCTCCACTGCCTCTCAGTCCCATCTCCACCCCAATGTAAAGATCAGGTTTCCACAGATGAGTTCCTCCCCATCAAAGCATTGCAACGGTTTTCCTTCCCACACCCCAAACCTACAGCCAGAAACCTCCCCTTCAGGGAAACGTGAGTATGTAGTTGGGGACTAGCAAAGCCATCACATCAGGTTCGCCCACAGAAACATAGGTATTTGGTTTATCTCTCTGTGTTCAGATCTTCAATAACTGCACACTCCTTGTGGCCCTGGGCCTGTATAGACCATGGTCTCACTCATGTTACTGGACTCCAGCTAATATGCTTTCCTCTGACCTCTGGAGTGCCTCAAAAAGGAGGCAACGAAAAACAGCAGAATTAATGGGCCACATATAAAAGCTAACCCTGATGAGTGCCTTGGAAACGTTCACGTAGATTCCTCTTAAAGGTTTGGTGCAGCAGAGAGAAATATTGGTGTTTATAATGCACATGGCTTTATTCCTGCATCACCTGTTCCTATGGCTCCCTAGCACAAGCATGTGATCTATCCAAATTTCAGGTTTAGGAGGCAAGAGTTTGAGTACAACATCACAAATGACATTCATCTCTCTTCAGATGCTGAATGGTTTCAGCAATCACTGCCTCTCAGCAAAGTAAATCTTCCAGGCACTAAGATCAGAAATTGTCCAATGTTACCACTACTTGGGATGCTGAGGGAATGTCCTAGTTGCCCTATTCATCAAATACCAAACTTCCAATTCAAACACACCCTTCTGCACAGGCTTCGCCTTTGCTCCTGGGGAAGGAAAGCAGCCAAGGAGGAGGAAGTCTCCTTGGAGAAAAGCTTTTATCTAACCTCAAAGGCAAGATCTTCAGAGAACGATGGATTAATGAGCTCATTAGTAAACAAGTTGCATGCTGCTACAGACAATAGCAATATCTGGTATTAGGCATTGAAACCTTTTGATTCATCTCATATTTGTAGGCCAGATCCCTTGAGCTATCTACTTCGAGAACCAAGTCTTAATTGAATGGCTGAAATGTAGTCCTAGTATATGCAGATGAACTGCAGTTTTTGGAAAGCTGGGGCAAAGAAGATGCAAGTATTTCAGCACTGAAAACCCAGAAGAGACGTTGTGACAATACAGTCTGAGCTTTAGAAAAATTCAGACCAGAGAAGTATCCTGAGTTCATTTCAGCTTTCATTGTAGCAGACTGTAGCATTCTGTAGTTTCCATGGAGGTAGAACGACCACAGCACTGCAAAAAGGTCCTAAACCCCAAATATGTTCCCTATTAAGAATACAGAGACATGTTTCTCGTTATTGCATCTTAACATCTAGCCATTGAATCTCTCTGTACCATGCTCTGCCAGAATAATGAAATTTCACATCCTATTTCTGTGCCCTTACAAGTATTCTTAGACTATCATTAAGAACATGCAAACCTGTCCTTTTTTTTCTTTTTTTCCTAAGCTGCATAGATTGAGCTCCTGTAGTCCTTTACTGGAAGGCATTTTTCAATCTGTTAATCATTCCTAGATCTTCTCCGACAGCCTCTAAACCACCAGCATCGTTCTTGAACTGCAGGTATCAAGAGCAGGCTGAACACTCCAAGATTTGCACTGATTTTGAAGACAGACATGTGGCAATGTCTTTGCCAATGGATGCAGACCCATTTTCACATTCTCCTTTACCCTTTGTAGCCCCCACACCACAGAGGGAGATTGTGATTAGCTAAGTAATCTCTGCCATGACCCTGTGTCTTCCTTTGTACTGCTGGGACAAGTTCCCTTATTTTGCAAAGCTACACTATGCTTTGCAGTCTTCAATGGATGATTTACCATTTAGCTGCATGTACTCTGTTTGCTTACCCCACACAGTCAGCCTGTCTAGGTTCCACATTGTTATATCTTTATTTTGTACTCCTCTGCATTTGAGGGTATTTTTTACCATCTGTGCTGCTAAGAGGCAGTGTGACAGAACATAAAAAGAGTATTAGTTATGCAGCCCAGGAACAGCAGGGAGGGTGACTACTCTTCAGCTCCTTTCTGCCCTTTTTTCTCTCTCCCTTGCAGCTGCTGTCATTTTGGCTGAGCATAAGGACTGTTACAAAAGAGGGCAGACAGTGCATAGTAATGCAGATGGAGAAGAGAGTGCTTTAGTTTACAGTAAATGTGGACACAAGACTGTGGCATTTGCTCCAGAACCTCTCCTTGGCTCTCATCCCAACACAGTCCACAGGAGACAATGCATGGACACAGGAATGGCCACCTTACACAGCTGAAGCACTCAAACTTCATCTGCAGGTGCACAGGAACAGGTTTTAAAGGTAGTAACTGGCTAGCCATAGCAGGGAATCATGTGTTCTCACTACTGCTGCCCTCACTCATGCTCTTTGGTAAGCCCCAGGTTTCCATGGCTGTTGTGCTAACAACATCTAAATTAATCTCTGCAACTGGTATGGTCTCAGCTGTGTGTTTTATACTCAAAGGCAATTCTGGATTCAGTAATGCTTTAGATTTTAAGGTACTAACACCTTGCAGAATTAGAGTCTGTAAAATATACCTGGATGTCTTTTCTCATTTGTCTTGTGACTACCAAAGGAATTAATTAGTATCAGCATGAGTGTAAGAACTGGAAAAAGAAGAATGAGCTATATGAACTTTCTCAAGTCTATTCAGCTCCAAGAAAGTTTCATCAGAATTCATCCAAATGTCAACCATGGTTTGCTTCTTTCAAAAAACCTACTATTCCTGTGTGATTAAAATGATCCTGTGGATGTGCTGTTCATCTGAGCTAATTAAAGCCTGAAGACTAACAGGCACATTTTGCTCCTTTTTCAATTAAGAAATGCTGGAAAGGCTGTATGTACAAAGATGTGTGGTAGATCTTGGGGTTATACTATGACAGTTTTACTTGTAATAAAAGGGATAGATCAGAGCTGGTACTCTTTATTGTAAAGCTGATTTTAAGTGTTGTTTGTTATTTTGATGTTTCAATAACAACCTAATCATTTTAATTCCAGTGAGGGAGAATGAGGACTATATT
Source organism: Megaceryle torquata (assembly GCA_024611175.1). NCBI lineage: Eukaryota > Metazoa > Chordata > Aves > Coraciiformes > Cerylidae > Megaceryle > Megaceryle torquata. The sequence continues at coordinate 20,697 of JANIJG010014675.1, forward strand.
ACACTGTCATGTTTCAAAATAGATTCAACCTTCCAAAACAGTTAATATTGAATAGGTTGATGTTCTAATTTAGTTTATTAACTCTTTCAAACATTTTTTTGGCCAGCTTTTGATATAGATTTTTTTTAAGTTAAAATCTCTGGGGAGCTTATACTTGAAGAATGATGGCCAGACATTTATTATAACCCCATCTTTTAAATCTCTAGTGACTGGCTGACTAAATCTATAGCTTTGAAAACCACATAATGGGCTATTCAGCAAACAAAACAATGGAATAATCTAGTCTGGAAGGTGTCACTGTATGCCCTATGCTCATCTTTTATTGTTGTCACTACCTTCATAACATACTGAAGACTGCAGTAGTTTAAATGGAAATACATGCAAGGCTATTTTAACATCCAGAATGTTGTACAGCCACATTTCTGTTGAGATTTAAGAAAACAGTTCTTTAATTTTTCTTGTGTTTAAGTATTGGTTCATCTGTAATACTATACTGTTATCTGCAATTTGCCCTATTGGCTTCAACCCCTTTTGAAAACACAAGTGCTGTTCTCTGCTTGGAGCATGGATGAGCAAAGGCTGTTCCTATAGTTTATAATAAGACTATATTGGAATGAAATGTCTGCATGACAAATTCGAATTATAGACAGATGGATGAGACAGACAAATAGATGAATACAGTAGAGATCCAGTCCCAGATGACATATATTGAATCAATATTAAAATAGCTGTGTTAAACCACAAGGCTTTTACACTGTGTATGTTGACAGGATTTATCAGGTGGAGAATGAAAGTGAACTTTTTCCAGTGCAAGGTAATAGAGAAATTTTTTTCAGTTATGACCTCAGTAAGACAAGGACATTGGTATCCCAAGATGGACAACATTTGCTATTTAAGAATAAATAGTACAGGTACAGGTTTGCCAAGCTATCCTGTAAATCCAGAGTGAACAAGTTATAAACACTGGATGGAGAGAGGCTAAGGAAGAGAAAATCATATTGCTCCTAAAGCCAAGAGTAACTGCTGTAATTGGCACTGGCTTTCCTTCCCCCACAGCTGGATGGCATGGGATGGGGGGTGTTGAAAGAGCTATCCCAAGACAAGTCGAGTTGCTTGGCAGCAGCTGTCAGAGGCATATACATAGCCTCATAATGACTTTGACACCACTAGAAGCTCCTACCTATTTTGAGATGTGCCTCATTTAATCAGAAACTCCTGCTGCTGCAGTGATATTCATGGCAGCAGTTCCTTGAGCATCTGTGGGGCTGGGGTCCTTACACAGTAGGAATTGTACAAAGTAGTAGCAAATTATAGTCCCTGGGACTAATGGCCCTATTGCCCTCTGGGGGGAACTCTATCTCTGGTGCCAATAAGAACTGTAACATACCTTCCCATATAAACCCATGCATGTCCTTTGTAGTACAGCTGTCAGGTAGTAATGCATTGCCCGAGGCCTGTTCAAAACCTGTGATGAGAAATAATGGGAACAATGCCCATGCTAAGGTAAAACAACCAACCAAGGGGCAGGACAAGAAGCAGTAGGTATCTGAAGATGGGTTTAAATCATCGCCAGTACTGCTGCACTGACTTAATAAACCTGTGGGGGGTTTTCATGAGCAAAGAATCAAACCCTGATTATCACATTTTTCTAGGGTAAAAATCAAAAACCAGACACCCAAACAAAAAGTCCTGAGAAGCCATGGGTCTCAAGGACCAGTTTTCTGGATTTTGGGATACACAAACAAAAATAATTATCCATCATCTTAACCACACAAATCCAGCACTGGGCAAATTATTCCCCCTTTTCTTCTTTCTCATGAATGCAAACCAGATTTAAAAGCAGACACACATGGCTATTTGGGTACTTTGCAAAAATCTGGTGGTGATCAGATGCCTCTGTGGCAGTTAATCTAGCTCACAGTTAGACTAATTCTAAAAAAAAAAAAATAACCTCTGTGGCTACTGAACTGTTGAACCCCGGAGGATCTGGGTAGGAGTGAGTAAAGTTCTTATTAAATTGCTTCCGGTGTTATTAGCTGACTATGCCAGGACAGGTGTCCTGAGTCCTCCAGCCCTGAGTGAGGTGTCTGGAAGTACTTGATCTGTGCTTAAGCAGTCAGGAGGTACCATGTCAAAGGGTACTTGGCCTGAAAATCACTCCTGCTGTGCACTGTAGCATCATTGTAGTCCTGCTATGTTCATCCTTGTGTAGAGATAGGAAATAGTTGTGGAACTTGAAAAGCTAGAGGGTGACGAGCTCACTGGATGAAGGTAACTAATCTCCTGCAGGAGAAGTGGATTTCCGAGGCCAGATGGAGAGGACTATCTGTTTTGAAGAACCACGCCTGGGGTGAGTGAGTATGAAGATCAAGCTATGAGAGCTAACTACCTACAGCTGCCAGGTTTGAGCATCTTCTCTGCATTACACATCTTGAAGGGCTGGCTGGATTGGAGAAAGGTAGGACCTCCACAGTCAGAAGTTATCAATATGAGCTGTAATTTCAATGGTGTCCTAATAATGTTACAACAGGGGCTTATCACCCACCAGTTTCTCATTCTTTTTGAAGTGCTAGGATCCTAGAGTATTGCTCAGATCTGGTTTTATTCTACCAAGGTAGAATTGATATAGAGAGGCTTTTGAAAGGCCTCATGTAATTTATGATGTCAGCCTAAGCCCTTGTATCACCTCCAACAAAGAAGCTCAGAGCTGCTGCAGGTGATGTAAAGCCTGCACCTCACATCAGATGAAATAAAAAGGCAGATGAATATTTTGATGAGGTGGGAGAAAATGTTCAACTGCTGTTGACTTTGCCCAAGTGGCTTACTTGGATTTTCATCTAGTCAAGAAGCAATGCAAAGAGGAAATTCCATCTGAAAAGTCATGAACTCCCTTTTTCAAGGCTTCTCAAGTATGTGACAATACTGTCATACTATTTTTTGGCTCATTTCTTACTGGTGAAACTCTTCAGATACAGTACTGCTAAATGAAGTACAGCACACAGAGATGGAGAGAAATCCAAGTAGAACACAGTATCACATGGCCCAGTGTAGGTGACACTATATACAGGTACATGTGTGTCTTCTTTTTGTAGTAATTTCCAAACTATGGTATCATGCAGCAGCTAGTTAGCTCGGGAGCTGATAATCCTTAAATGCTGAGGTAGATAGAAAAGATTGTCATATAGCCATATTGATTGGAGAGGCTCTTTATGCCCTGTAAAATCTAAAATACTATGTTTCTCACTATCTCTTCTAATTTAGCTTTCTATGGAGGGTTTTAACAATGTGAGAAGTAATTAGAAGTAAATATGGAGGTTTTCTCCATCTGCTAATATTTGAAATCCACAGTTGGTCAAGCCCAGCACACTGATTTTGCAATAGGTTTTGTTCTTTGCCATGTACAGCACAACTCATCTGAGTTTTGCAGGAAGAGGCAGCAAAATCATCACAGCAGTGATCCCCAGACCCATTGTGCTCTGCAAGGCAATAAACATCAGCGCAAACCCTGCCACTTCCAGAGTGTTTTCTGGCAATGGGGACAGAACATCTCTGCAGTAGGATGGGATGGGGAGCTCTGGGTTGAGGACAGAGGAACATGCTAGGTGCAGGGATGGGGCTGCTGTAGGGCTCTGCAGTCACAGCCAGGCAGGGCAGGACACCATCAGGAGATCTGCCACCTCATCTTCCTTTGATCCTGAAGGACTTACAAGCTCCACAGTTTATAAACTCTCTGCAATGGTGTCCAAAGCAATCCCGACCTCGGAAAAAAAAGACTATTTCCTGTCTTCAGTTCAGTGTCCTATGAAGTTAACTAGACTGGAAAGAAAGGCTTGTCTTAATAAATACTGGCCTACATTTCTGTCAAAGACATGATAAGGACTGATAATGAAATGGCACATACTTAAGATCACGTTATGAAAACACTTTAATTGCCTTTTCGGTTAGTGTTAACTTTCCAAAATTTTGAAAACTGATGATGTTTGACAAATATGATGCTCTTGCCTGTGTCAGGGACACAGCCGAGTGGTTTTGTTTAGGAGGAAGCAAAGGGTGTTTTTGTCAGAAAAATGCTGAATGTTTACATAATAATCAGCCCTGCTCAGACAGCACATCTGCTCTTTCGGAGACTGGCAGAAATGCAGTCATAACAGCAATATTTTGTCCCCAGAACCTTTTTAAAAAAAAGAAAAAAGTGCCCAGAGCTGGTCACTGTCTCCACCTATAGGAAAAATGTTTCCTGACATAACCAACTCATCCCATAACACAAGCTCCACTCCTGTCCACAGAATGGGGCAGCCTGCTGGGAATAGGAGAGCCTTCAGAACCCCTTTGTGGAGCATGAAGAAGAGACCAGGTAGACAACAGGAATCAAAAATATTTGCAAGGAGCCCCTGGAAAGCTGGGCACTGTCAGCTTTAGGTGTGTTGTCGTTTTTCGAGATGTTTTTTCTTGGCTGGGCAACATGAGCATAAGAAAAGCACTACTGCCATTTAAATTACAGGTGTAACTTCTGATTGCTCTGAAACATCTCTGGTTTCCAATGGATCACGGTAGGAATATAGTTTCTGTATTCCTCAAGAAGTTGTCTTTGTACCTGATGATAAATTCTTCCTCTATTTCTTTCTTTAGCAGTTTCATTACTGCACTTCCTCTCTTTTTTGAGTCTACAGGCCAAAGTACTTTTAAATCACACCAGTGGTCTTAAACATTTCCCACCAGAGCACAATCAGACTCCAGTGAGTCCTGCAGGCATGTGAGAAGTGTGAACTTCTTGCTGTTCCTGTGGACCAAAAGTCCCTGCAAAATTCATCACTAGGTCCATGGACCAGTGCTAAACACTTATTTGCCACCAGGTCATTTCTTAGTCTGTATGGAGAAGAGTGACTGGGATCCTGTTTGATGTCCCAGCAGAGGTCTGATCTGGGGAGGATAGAGATTCCTGCTCAGTCAGTCAGAACAGCAGTTGCTGACAGAATCAAGCAACTTAAAATGTCCCTAAACTCCTGACCTGACAACCTAACTTGCATCCTCCTGCAAGTCACACTGTTACCCAAGCCTCGCTGATACAAAAGGGTCATCCAGATTGTGGACCAGAGCCCTGCAGTGAATGGTGCACATTCTAGGCATGGACCATCAAAGTTCCATAGGCAGCTAGATCAGTGCTTGGGTGAACTGGAATTTTTCTGGAAACAGCTCAGAAAAAAATTAGTCTTTAATCTGATTCTCAGTCAGGAAGACACTGTCCCTCAGAAGACGATGCAACATGCTGCTGCACTCCCAGCACTCCCTGTGCACCCTCAGAGGCACTGAAGACCTCACCCGCAGTCATGGGGAAGGCAGTGCTCTCAAGTGTATCATGAACCTTGACCTTGTGTTTTGGGCTGGGCTTTTTTTTTTTGTCCCCTGTGCTATCTGGGAAGTGATCTCTCTTTTCAATTTCCCTGGAGTGATCATTACTAGAAGCAGGGAGGCAAACTGGATAGCCAGTGGAGCAGAGTAGAGACAAGGGTTAGGGCCACTGCTTTTATCTCCTTGGAAGAATTCTACTGTGCAAAAATATATGAAATGAGTGGATTTCAGCCACCTGTTTGTAAGAGTTTGAAATGCTGTGAGACTGAACACATCTTTGGAAGAACAGCCATGCAAACATGAGGCTTGGTCTCACAAAGGTACACGGGGGTGCAGTGGCTGGGTGGCCTGGATCTGCAGCAGGAAGGACTCCATTACCTCACAGTCTGGGATGCAGCTGTGTGCACAGCTCCAGCCTATAATTAAGTGGTGAGCCTTGGGCATTCTCTCCCTGCCAGTCACTTAACCATACCTCAGCTCCCCACTATATGTGGTATGTGTCGGCCACACTGAGGAGTTGATATGGGGTTTCCAGACCATGAACACTGTCTCTGTGTGCCACTGTCATGGTTTAGGGTCAGGGCGGCCCCTTAGACCTATCAGATGCTCTCTGTTAACCCCCATCCCTCCCCAAAGGGGAAGAGAAAAGGAATAAGGGAGAGAGACTTAGTGATTAGAAAAGGAAACTAGAACAGCTTTA
>JANIJG010014677.1:0-10857 GCA_024611175.1 Megaceryle torquata
ACAAACCCTTCTGAATAGACCTTCCCCCACCTTCAGGTACTGGAAGGTCACTATAAGGTCCCCCTGGAGCCTCCTCTTCTCCAGGCTGAACAGCCCCCCCTCCCTCAGCCTGTCTTCATATGAGAGATGCTCCATTCCCCTGATCATCTTGGTGACCCTCCTCTGGACACGCTCCAAATGTTGGCTCTTCAGGGCAGGGGCTGAACTGGTGTCTTTGTCCAGCACCTGCACGCCCTGATCCCCGAGCACGGCTGATCGATGACTACACCCCGATGTGTACCGTGGAAAGCGCAGGCAGCTCTCAAGAAGAGATCTTGAATTGAGTGAAAAGACTCTGATTTCAGGCTGACAGCAGCAGGGTGGGAATGGGAACTAGTTTTGACTCTTGCAAAGCTCCTTGTGCCAACAGGAGCTTTTAAAGGGCTGTCTTTACAAAGCCAGGCTCCTGTGCAGCAAAACCCTTGCCCTAAAACCCTGCAGCCTAAGCAGCTGCGAAGGAGAGGGCTGGGGGGAGGCAGAACCCCCTCCAAACCCTGCAGGGAGCCGGTGGCAGAACCAGAACTGGTTCCTGCCTTTGCCAAGGAGAGTGTCCAGCCCCTGCCTGTGCTACAGGACTGGGCAGCCTCGCGGGGACGTGGTGCAGAAGAAAACCCGGGACCCCTCCTCCTTGCAGCTCCCAGAGTCCACTTTAAGCCAAAGGCCTGGCTGGTATTTTTAATTATTAAAAAAAACCCCAAATTGTTTGTGTTTATTTTGCTTTCCAGACAACCTTTGGCCAGAGGGGTTGCTGGCATGGGTAGGTTGCTCCTGGGGAGATTAAACTGGACGATCAGTGCCCAGCTTTTCCTTGCCCAAGTGCCAGCTGCAGGCAGCACAGATCCCCCCCCGCCTCACCTGGGGCTTTGGGCTACGTTTCCTTCCAGCTGCTCATTTTTCATCTCCAGAGCTGAACCTCACAGTACTTTTGTTGGCAAATGGCTTAAAAAAAAAAAAAAAAAAGAAAGAAAAAATGAATCCTGCAAAAACAGCTGATTCAGATCCATAGTATCTTGATGTGGCAGAAAGAAATTAGTTCTTGCATGTGGGCTGAGAAAGTCTGTTTGTCCAGAACGGGGGTGGGAACAGCTTCCTTGATTCCTTTATTTTATTTTATTTTATTTTATTTTATTTTATTTTATTTTATTTTATTTTATTTAAATGATTGAAATCTCCCTGCTCACTGCCCAGGTTGTTCCCTTCAGCAGTGAGACAGTGCTGGGGAAATGTGCTGGGACAACCACCCTGGCAGCACTGGCTTCCCCAAAGCATCGCTCACCCCGACTGTCACCCTGCTCCATCCATCCCCGGGCACCCTTGGGTGGGCTGGGGACCCCCCCAGCCCCAGTGGTCTGAGAGCAGAGAGGAGCCAACACCAACAGCTCTGGTGGTTTTGGAAGAGCCCCAGCGGCATCCGAGCGGTGGAGGGAGAGGAAATAATGAGGGAATAATGGAATTATTTATAATTAATATAAAATAATATCCAAGCCTCACTCTTCCCCAAGCATTCTGATGCTGGCAGCAGGGGAGGAGGTTCCTGGCCAAGCTGACACCTCACTTTGCCCAGCCCCACCAAGCCACTTGTCACAGCCAAAGGGTGGGGGACAAGCACCTTGAAAGTAAGTGTCTCACTGAGAGCAAAGCTCTGCCCCAGAGAAACGGGTTGGGTGGTTCCTAGAAAAGTTAATCCTGGTCTAAAAGTTGGACCTGGTTTAGTGGAGCTTCATGGGCAGGTTGGTCCCTCTTGTGTCGTGGTGCTCGGTGGGGACAGGGCAGGCTGGAGCTCTGCCCAGAGGGGACTGCCAGTACTGGTGGATGCCTCCCCATCCCTGAGCTTGGGATGGGTTCAGTCCTGGCATCCCATATTATTATTACTACCTTTGATTTGGTTTGTTTTGTGTTTTTAAAACCAAGAATAAAAATCCCTTTGGCATGGTGAGGTGAGAGCCTTGCAGGGCTTCTGCAAATGTGTGTTAAACTGGCTCCGGCTGTCGCTGGCGGTCAGAGGCTGGTTCATGGACAGGTAAACCAAGTCACTCTGTGACATGAGGATTCTCTGTCCCCTCCGTCCTGCTCATCCTCAGGTTTTCTGCAGAAAGAAGCTGGGATTGAGCCTGATTTCCAGCCTTTAGGCCCAGTTCCCATTTTTCTCTAAGCCCATCCTGAGCATCTCCCCATGCTGCCGGAGCGGCGCTCTGGTCCCCAGCTGGGAACACTGGTTCCTTCTGAAGCAGCCCTGAGATCTGTGTTACACCTACTGCTTTCTGACTCGGAGGGTGAGGTTGGGGAGCAAAGAGTTAAAATTTCTTCCATCCACCTGTATATTTTCACAAGTCTTCAGATAGCAATCGAGAATGCAGGAAACGGTGTATTTAAGGGGTCTGAATTTGCCAAAACTGTGCCACGAGTCAAAAACAAAGTTTATTTGTAAAGTTCCAGAAGGCCGAAGGATCCCCTGTAAAGGGCTGAGTCTCTTTAAAAGTATCCTCTTATTTTGTTTGTTTGGTTGTTTTTTTCCATCTCTACCTTTTAAAATGATTGGGCTCGGGAAGAGGATTCATGAAGAGGGGCTTGGTTTTAATCTAATAAGTGTGGGGTTTTTTCCCCCTAGGCAAATGCTACAGCTCATCAAGGCACAGATCAACCCCACGCCGGGTTATAGAGGGGCTTTTGATATTTGCCTTGAATAATTTCAGCTCTGAAGCCATACGAGGGACCTGATGGGGCTCAGAGATGCTCCAGCTCCGGGAAGAGGCTCAACACCACCCAAACCAGCACCTGCTGGTGGGATGCTGCGATGGTGCCCAGTCAGCACAGTGTGAGTTCTTTGGCAATTAACACTCCCCACCCCTGTGTGTTAATTAACGGGGATCCTTGGATCCGTAAAGACTCCACGAGGGTGTTTTACAACCTCTTTCCGCGCGGTGTTGACGTGACAGCCACAGAGGTGGTAACTGTACTCCGAGTGCAAGGGTAACACATTAAAACTTCATTATATATATATATATATATAAAAAGTAATTATGTTTGTACTTCTTGTGGTAGGCAGGAGCTGGGTTGCTTTTTTTTGGTTCCTCATGGGCTCTTGGGGGCCAGGGAGGGAGCTGTCAGCATTCACATCTTAAAGCAAGGAGCAGCCATGTCTCCTTTGGACGATGCCTTTGGCTCCTGCTCGTTGCCCATCATGTGAGGGGAACACATCTCATCCTCTCCCAAAGATGAGGCAGACGAGGTCGGCAGCACCTCCTGCCTACGTGAGCTCTGGCAGGCAGAGCCTCCACCCCTGAGCCCGGTTCTCCCCCACCTCCTGCAGCCTCCACACCCAGGGCAGAGAGCTGGGATGGGCAGGGGCCATCAGACCCCTGGGGAAGCCCAGGGACACCCTGCGGTGGGACGAAGGTGAAGCCTTAACCCCTGATGCTTCCCAGCCCTTTGATACAGTGCAGCCTGGCAGCTGCCTGCAGGCAGAGCAGGCTTGTCCCTGCCTGCACGAGAGCTGCCGGGCGAAGCTCCGTGGCCGGGCGTAGGCCAATGTCACCAGCTCCCCTGGGTCACTGCTGCTCAGCTGGACCCCACGATGGTGCAGAGACATTCAGCTGGGGGAACAGCTACGAAACCAGCCGGCAGCCGCTTTCCCCAAGGCACCAGGTCAGCTTGGTGGGGCTGGAGCGACAGCATCCTCGGGTTTTGGCCGCCAGTCACCTCGGTGGCGTACGCACGGCTCCCTTGGGTTTATTCAAATCCCTCGGCTCCTTCTAATCCCTCTGGAAGGAATGGCTGATAAACAGGGGCTGGGAGCGCTGTAGGTGATCCCTCGGCGCGGGGCGGTGGGGCTGGGCACCCACAGTGGCACCCTGCCACCGCAGACTGGGTGGCCCTTTCTTGGGTGGCGACTAATGACTCTTGTAATTGAGATGAGGCTTTAATACGCACCAGCGGGTGAGCTGACATAAGGGGAGGGGGAGAGAGGTAGAGATAGGGGCGAAGGCAGCGTGGCTGGGTGCAACGGGCGCTGCTCAGCCAGCCCAGCCGGTTGAACCAGCCCGTGACTGGGTGCTGCGTTTCGGCACAAGCCACCCAGGGCTGGGCTCTCACCTCCTCCCCGCCGCCGCGTGCCCTAACGCAGCACCAAGGTGCCAAAGTGCATGAAAATGTGGGGTTTTTTTTTTTTTGTTGTTGTTGTTGGGGTTTTTTTGTTTGTTTTTTTGTTTTGGTTTGTTTTTTTTTTCCTGCAGGAGACAGTGTGAAGCCACCTGAAATGCTGGCTCACCTGGGGTTGGTACGGGGCAGGAGAGGTCTGGAGAGTGATGCTGGCGTTGCAACATGGCCTGGCTTGGCCGCAGCCAGCACCGTGGCACAGTCCCCGAGGAGCTGGCTGGATGCACGGTGGGAAAAAACCCCTTTGCAGAGAACAATGTGGGTGGCCAGCCCCGGGGACACCCGGCACAATGGGGCTGTGCTCAGCAGGATGAGCCCTGGCTTCAGAGGGGACTCGTGGCCATCCCAGTCCGGCATGAGCCCTGGCTCCAGAGGGGACCCGTGGCTGTCCCTGCCCAGCACCAGAGCAGAAGTGCAGCATCACAGGGCTCCTTGGGCATTGCTGGCTCTAGTCACAGGTTGGTGCAATGGGAAGGGGCATTTTTCCCCCCATCTCTCTCCATCTGAATCCAGCCCTTTAAACCTCACCTTCAAAATACAAAGGTCAGAGACCTACTTTATACCGAAGAATTAAAATAAAAGAAAGAAAAAGGCTGCTGCATTTAGAAAAGACACCCTGGTGCATCTGGGAGCAGTGGTGTCACACAGCAAATAAATCATCTCTTTAGGCAAAGACAATGATCTCCGTGAAGCTGGTGATGACTTAGAGGGCTGGAAATGCCTCTCAGCTCCCTGAGCTGGTGCTCAGGGAGATATGTGGGGGCCTGGAAGTGCTGAGAGACCCTGCTTGTTGTCAGGGGAAAAAAAAATAATAATAATTTTAAAAATCCCCCTTTAAGAAAAGTTCCTGCAGCGTTTGCCACACATATCTTTCCCCACTCCCCCACGTGGATTATCTCCCCTGGTTCCAAAACCACAAGAAAATACCATCATATTTTTAAAACAAAACCTCAAGGTAAATAAAGGGCAGGGGTTCACCTCTGCATCCAGCACCCACCACTTCCACTGCCCGGGCCAGGGGAAAATAACCCGCCAGCACAGTTTGCTGCCCATATAAGATAGAAAGGTGGAGAACATTTTCTTTTTTAAATGCTCTGAAAACATTCCATCATCTATAGGAATCAAAGCCCCATTGAAAGCTACAGAACCCCTCACATTCGAGGGTTTTTAATGAAAACCAAATTCTTTTTTTTGTGCCCTGTGTTTTTCTTCACGAGGATTTCCAGGGGAATACAACTGAAGCCGGGGGTGGACTTGAGGAACTTGGCTGGAGTTTCTCCTGGCCCAATAGGGCTTTCACTGTGGGGTTTTTCTTTTAATGGATTCAAGATAATATGGCCCTCATATTTTTGGACTTGTCAAAGTGCTCTCTCTTGCCCTGGATCAGTGCTGGGCTATTTTTCACTGGAAAATAAATGATGGAGCAGAGGCAGGAGCAGAGATTGGTGCCTCAGTTGCTTGCTGGGAGAGGAGGGCTCCTGAGGTCAGGCTGCCAGGAAAGAAAGACCAAATTTTATATTTAACAGCCTCAAGCTGGGCAAATCCTGCTACGGAGTGGAGGGCTGGGGACTGGCCAGCACCTGCCTTTGTACCCAGGCAAAAGTGTCCCACATGCTGCAAACTGCCTGGCCCTGGGAGCGGAAACCTCTGTGCACCCTCCCTGGAAAGCAGCAGGGATTTATGTCTTCCTCCCCCCAAAAAATTCTCAGTAGAACTAGTTGCTTTGGGTCAGCTGAAACATTACTGTTAAGAAACATCTTTTTTGGTTTGAGTTTTTCTTTTCCCTGTTTGTTTTTAGTCTAAGTGCAGGAGGCTGCGAGCCATCATTGTGAGGAGGATGATGTTGGTGAAGAAGGGCCAGAAGAGCTCCCATAATGGCTCCATCCCACAACAACCACCTTCCCTTGGGTCTCTTCCTTGGCCTCCAGAGTCACTCTGCACCCAGCAAGGTCCCGGGCAGGGTGAGGGGAAGGGGAGAAGGTGAAGGGTGGCCACCCACCCAGGCAGGGATGGCAGTGGCTTGGCTGGGGGCACTGGACCACACATCTTTAGGGTGGTGTGAGGGAGGGGTGTGGGGAGCCCTAAAAGCCTCGGCAGCAGGCAGGAGCAGACTGGGGACCCCCAGGTTTCTCAGGAACATTTAATCCCCTCGTTAACGTCCCCCATTAGAACAATTCATTCTTTCACTCTGGCTTAAACACCCAACTTTACTTTACAGCTCATTTCATTTATGACTGAGAAATGAAATTACTGTATCGATTTCATGGCAGACAGCGAAAAAACCTGGGTGTTCCCGGCCGTAATAAACCCGCTGGCTGCAAAGACAAACAGCAAAACCTGCCAAGGGGGGACTGGGCTGCAGCCACCCCAGGGACACCACCAGGAATGGCACCTCCAGGTGCCCTCTCTGCAGCTGAACCCCGCTCTACTATGGTTATTTTTCACCCCATCTTAAAAAATTAGCTGTATATGTTTGCAGGGAGCTGGGGGGGCTTTGCAAGTTGCTAGAATGGAAAGGAAATACGCTGCCTGGTAGCACTGGTGTGAAATATCCCTCCTGGAGCTCAGCCAGAACCTGGGAGGGGGCTGGAGAAGGGGTTCTCCCAAGAACCAAGTGATAGGACAAGAGGAACTGGCCTCAGGTTGCCCCAGGGCAGGTTTAGGTTGGAGCTGAGGAACAATTTCTTCCCCTGCAGGGGTGTCCAGGGCTGGCCCAGGCTGCCCAGGACAGGGGTGGAGTCCCCATGATCCCTGGAGGGGTTTCCAAGCCCCCCGTGGAGCTGTGGTGCTGAGGGCCATGGGTCAGTGGTGCCCTGGCAGTGCTGGGGCAATGGGTGGACTTGATGCTCTTGAAGGTGTCTTCCAACCCAAACGATTCTCTGAGTCTATGGTTCAATGTATTTCCCTCCTCTAGGTGACCCTGCTGGAGCAGGAGGTTTGAATGAGATGATCTCCAGAGGTCCCGTCCAATCCCCACCGTGCTGTGATTCTGTGACCTGCGGCAAGATGGGGACTGACCCCTCAGGGCCTGGGGCAGCTGAGGGGGGGACACTCCTGCCCTGCTCCTGGGGCCTGATCCTGCCCCACAGGAGCATCCCCAGAGCAGCAGCAAATCCCCACCAAATTCTGACCGGCTGAAGGTGCCTGAGCGGGGCTGGGGGGAGGTGGTGGCGGGTGCTGCTGGGTGCCGCCAGGCACGCGTCCCCCTGCCACGCGGACATGCCCCGTCACGCGTGTGCGCTCTGCCCACGCAGGCAGGTGCATGCCCGGGGGCCACTCACCTGGGGGATGCATCGAATCGGCACCGCACACATAGACACACACAGACAGACACACAGACAGAGACACAGACACACACATGCACACGCACACAGACACGCACACGCTGCCACCGGGATCCAGCCTCATCTCCCCTGCCCGCTCTGCTGGGCTAATTAAAGCCACCTATCGCCTCATCTAACGCGATTCCAAGGTTAATGAGCCCTCAGCCTCCATCCTCCCCTGCCCCAGCCCTTTGAAGTCGAGCTGCTTTCATTGCCCGGTGTCTGACGGCGACGGGAGGTGCTCAGTGGAGCGAGCTGGGATCCCAGCACCCTGTCGCTAACATTGTTTTTAGCCTCTGTAGGGTAAGCCAAGAATAAAAACTCACAGGGTATAAGCCTATTTTAATTTCAACTCTTCTGATCTCCCAGCCCAGCCCAACCTCAGTGCAAGAAAACACCTTCCCTGCACCTCAGCAGCATCCTGCATCCTGCTCTTGGCAGGGAACTGACAGCTACACGGGCAACTCTGTTTAAATAAAACACAGTAGATGGTGTTAAATCACAGTCCTCGTGCAGAATGGCACAAAAGGTGCTTGGGGTGGCGGGGATTTCCAGATGCTGCTGCTGTTCTTGGTGTGGCTGCCACCCGAGTGGTGCAGCTGGCACTGGCATGCGGGCCCAGATGCCATCGGGATGTGGTGATGTAGCCCTGTTTGGGGACATCCTTGTGGGCCAGGAGGGATTTGAGGAGGCTCGTGGGGATCTAGGGAACTGGGTTTTATTCTGGCACTGGAAAGACTCCTGAGTGGTGCAAAAGTATTTGGATGCTTAATTTCCACTGGCTTTTTTGGCTGTTTTAGCCTCAAGTGCAGCTTTGATCCCAAACAAGTTTTAGGGAGAGATTTCCAAGGTGGGTACCTGGGATGGCATCACAGAAGTGCTCTAGATCCACTAAAAATGGACCAAACTGCTACACCTGGACCATTCCCCACTCAGGAGAGCCACGGTGCACCCCGGTGAGGGGATTAACCCCTGGAGCCCCAGTTTCTTTAGCAGCCCTGGCCTTGGCTGCCCTCTCCTTGCCATGATCTGGTGTCCAAAGCTTGGACATAGGACATGCTGCAGGGACAGCTTTCAGAGCTGTGACTCAGCCTTATTCCAGGCATGTGGGCTGGGCTGCCCCAGTTGAGAGCAAACAGGCACTGGGGAAAACTAGTGTCCTGGCCTGAGCCAAGCAGTGAGGATTTGGTTTTGGGTCCTATTTATAGAAAAACACAGCCTGCCTGTCTTCTTTTTTTCTTTTGAATTGGAGAATCTCCTCTGTGATCCCTGGAAAGAATTGGGGTCAATTTGAGCTGAACAAGCTGTGGCTCAGGGATGGGTGGTGGTGTCAGGACCGGCCGAAGCTGGGGAGAAAGAGCTCATCAGAGAAACAAAACGTCCTGGCTGCAACTGAACAAAACAGCTCCAGTGACTCTGGAACGATGGGTTTAATGGGGCTGAGGGTTTTTTGTATTGCACCAAACTTGAGAAATTCTGAGTGATTGGGAACGGGGTTTTTTTTGGGTTTTATAGTTTGGGAACCAAACCAGCCCTCCACCCCCCAGCTCTTCTCCCAGCTCCCAGCCTCTTGCCAGCCAGTGCTGAAGCAGCAGCCAGCCGGGGCTTGCTGCCAGCAGGTCCTGGCGTGGTGGCTTATTTGCCCTTTTCTGGCCTTGGTTTAACAGCTCCTGCCTTTTCTAAGTGAGTGGGAATGGCACTGGTCACCTCACCGGTCACAGGGCTGACCCTGGGTAGGAATGGGAAGGGGATAGAGCCCAGTGAGGGCAACAGGCAGCTCCACTTTGGTGGGTGAGTTTTGAAGAGCCTGTGAGAAGCAAAAGGGCTCATTTTTACACCTGTCTGGGTATTGAATGGAGAGAAAAACAAACAAACAAACCAACAACTCCTATATATAAACTGCAGATATACAGATATATAAATATATATCTCCCCCAAGGCGTGAGGTCCTGCTGAGTAAGTAGATGTGAATGACGTGTAACCTAACACTTTCCCAGACACCCTAATGAATTTTCCATGTTTTCCAACATTTAGCTTCTAAATAGGCAGTATTCAAAAAAAAAATTACCAACCCCAACCTCAATAACCCACCCAGCCTTTCCAGCAGGATGCCCCAGCAGTGGGATTGACCCCCCCCCGCAGATGTCCCCAACGATGATGCCAAAGCAAGAACTGGTGGATCTGACTGATGCTGGTTCAGGTGATAGGTTTTAGCAGGGGGTTCATGTTTGCAGGTTCAGGGCCCCTGCCCTGGGGTCGTGAGAAGGGTGCCAGGCACCTTGCAAGGTGGGCCCACTATTTCAGAGGCCCAGGATTGGGCTCTGATGAGGGAAAGGGATGGTGTGGGCAAGGCGAGACCCTGCAGCAGCAAGGCAGGCTCCTTCCCCTACGTTGCCTAGAAATGTTTTGCATGTTTAAAGTTTATTTCCTAAGACAGGCAGTTTGGACACAACACAGCCATTAAAAGAGAGGCTGGGATTTAGAGTTTGGTCTGGAAAGAGAATATAATGAAATTTTTGCTGTGACTTTCATTAGCTCTGTCCTCAAAGGGAATAGGCTTCATTTTTCCTATGAGATTTTTTAGCCCAAACTCCACTCAGTTTAATATCTGAATGCTCAGAAAAAAAGTCATCCAAACTTCAGTGATTTTTTTTCCCTTTCAGTTCTCATTTGCAAAAGAAAAACCAAACATTTCTGCTCTGACTGCACCATGCTACTGCTCTCAGCTCTGTTTTTCAGTGTCCCCTGGACCAGCCCCTGAGTGCTCAGCACCCAGGACCAACCTCTGCAGCCGCTCTTGGCTTCAGAGACCTTCTCCCAGGGGGCCTTTGGGAGAGGCTGATGCACCCCACATCCCACACTGACATGCTGGGATCCAGCTTTCCCATTTAAATCCAATAAACTGTTGCAGAATTTGTGTTTGTATGCAGCTCCAGCATCCACAGCTCGCTGGATTCTGTGCTTGGTAGGTGGCCCATATAAAAATAGCACCCATATGAAAATAACACCCATCTGGCCCTGAGGTGTTGGGTACATTTAACACCATCAGCTCACTTAGCTACCTGGGCCTCCCAGCTATATTTTAGCTGCTGCCATGTCCTCCCAGCACTGACTTGGTCCAGCACCACCTGCTCCAGCCCCGGTCTCACTCCCCCAGTCAGCACTAGCCCCAAACCCACTTTGCAGAGAAGCTGCACCCCTCAAAAGCCCATTTTCTGCAGATGACCCAGCACATGTTGGCACAACAAAGCCCTTCTTCTTTGTCCCTTTCCTTTCCTTTCCTTTCCTTTCCTTTCCTTTCCTTTCCTTTCCTTTCCTTTCCTTTCCTTTCCTTTCCTTT
>JANIJG010014679.1:0-19448 GCA_024611175.1 Megaceryle torquata
GGGGCCTAGCGGCGGCCTGGCTGAAATGCAGCGGGGATGGGGGTCGCCTGGGGCCACCTCCGAGGCCTGTGTGACCCCCCCCCCCCCAATCCCCGGGTCTGGACGCGTGTGTCCCCCCACCCCCGGCCGAGGGTTCTCTCCTTGGGGAAGCGTGTTTCAGAGCAGCCGGAGGCGTAGAGGGGCCCGCACCGTCCAGTCCCCTCTGACCCGCCGAGGCCTGACCCACGGCCACCCCGGGTCTGCCCGGCCCTGGGGATGAGACGGCCCCTGTCTGCGGCGGGGGGGGGAGAGGGCCTAGGACGCCCCATGGCTGCCCCCCTGGCTTCCCCAGCACCCTCGGGCTGTGCCTTGCAGGGTCAGGCACCTCAGGCCCTGGCCAGCCCGGGTGCTGAGGTGCAGAGCAGCATCTCCAGCTGTTTTCCAGGGCGATCTTTGGGTCTCCTTCACACCTTTTGAGCATCCTCCTGGATTCAGGACCACCAGCCCTGAGTGCTCCCGGGGTGAGGAAGAGGACGCACCGTTCCTGCCCCGTGGGCTGAACATGAGAGATGGATTTTAACAGAGCATCACTTTGACCACAGATAGAAAGCAGCCGTCTCCGGTATCCAGTTCTACAGCATCTGACAGCTTGCAGCCATACCACATAACAGCCCCGGACGGGAAGCGATCTCCTCTTACAAATTACAGGAGCCACTTTACACGGGGCAAACACTTCCCGTTTTGCAAAGACTGGAGCGAGACGATGAGCGGCAGCGGGTCGGGGCCTCCACTTCCCTTGTAGCTAGCTCTCCGAACCATTCCAGACGCGCTGCGGGAGGAACACCGCACCTCCAGGCACCCTGCCACAGGCAGCATGCCCATCTGTGGGTGCCAGACCCCAAGCATGGGTTTGGGAAGGTCCAAAGCACCTGCAGGACGGACGGTTGTGCAAGAGGTTTTTCCTCAACTCGGTCATTTCATCCGTGTCTGGCAGCTAAGCAAACCTTAGCCTGGGTAAAAACCTGCAAGGCTTTGACAAAGGGCAGAGGCATCGGTGAGAGGGAAAACATTCAAGGCAAAACTTTTGGTGCATACCACGTGCCCCAGCAGTCGCTTTCCCCAAGTTAAATGCGGATCATCCTCTTCTCCATGACATGGCATCTTCAGGAGCTCTGCTGACCGCAGGCTCTTCTCCTAATCCAGGCTCATTTGGGGGGAAACAGGTGATTTTATCAAATTTCTTTACTTTCCTTTGAGATGGGTCTGAGCCGCTAATGACACTAGGAAGTAAAAAGAAACGGGAACAGAAATACACAACTATGAAGGATAAAAATAGCGAATTTAATTCATCCAGTTCCAACCAATTCCCTGCAAAACAAACCTTGCACAGAAAACACAGAACACAAATGTTTTTGTCTCGACAGCTGGCAAGAACGGCTAAGTGAAAAGGTGAATGGAGCACTTCTGCCTTCTTGGAAAAACAAAAGGTGCCACACGTTCTGAAAACACCCCTTGTTTTTCTGCTAAAAGGGTTGGTTTTGGGGGTCGCTATTGGAAGGGCTTTGCGAGGAAAGCAGAGCTCTGTACCCTGACATGAGCAGAAACTTCAGATGCCCAGACCCGAAATGTTTTACGTATGTCTGGTCTTCAAAAAGTGTTTCTGCTTCCTTAAAGGAAAACCCCAGGGCTTTTAAAAACGGCTCAAAGTAGCCCAGAAACCTGAAGAACAACAACAACAACAAAGCAACAATAAAAGAAATATTCTTTCTTTGAAATCCTAAGCCTGGCTTTCCCAGCCATCTTTAGGGCTTGGGAGAAATGCAACGTACAACAAAATGAATTCACCATTGCCAGCTCTCGCTCGCCCGCGCTGAGGGAGCTGGCCGGACAGCCTGGCTCAGTTTCTCTTAGCACTGAAATAAATACTTTTTCCAAACCAATACCAAAAAAGGTTTGTTTCTAGGTCAGGACCTCAGTACTAAATTTTAACCAGGGGCTGACAGTCAAACCCAAGCACAGCTGTAAAACGGATTCGCAATAGCAGCTCAGGCATTCTTCTCCTAATTAGAAAACAGTCGTTGAGCCCCGCGCGTTTAAAGGTGAAAGCTATTTTTGACATAAAAATTAGCACGTAGTTCCTCCGTCATCCTTCAGTCGCTGCTCTGGAAGCTGTGAGCGAATGATCCAAAGATAAGCAAGAAGCATAAACACGCTGAATTAAACAAATGGGGAGAAGGGGATCAAGGTTTCAGTTTTATTCTGCCTGACAATTAGCAGAGGAAGAGATTTATTTTTACACTTAGTATTTATCTTAAAAAGCACCGGTAAAAAGGTGCACTTAAGCACTGAGGCAGACCTCAAAAAGCATTTAAAACCTTGAAGTGCTTTTAATAGCTGCCTTTTAAAATTACTGTGAAATCTATTTTTGAGATGGATAAACTAAGCCACCAGTAAAGCAAGGCAGGAGATTTCCAAAGGACCCAGCGGTGAAAGACTCATCTGCTTCTCAAGAACTTGGCTCCCACACGGGGACCCTAAGATAAAAAAACCAGCAGAGTACTGGATGCTTTTCAAAACCCTTAGATCCAAATTTCCCCCCCCCCTTTTTTTTTTTTGCTTTGGTGGGAAACTTCAGCCTTGAAAATGAACCCCAAGCAGCTTTCAAAATACAGCTCAGAGTGACTGTTTCTAAAATAAAAGTGAGTGAAGAGCGAGCAGAACTTGCAGGCTTATCGCCACCAGTAATGCCACCGACTAATCCCTCGGCAACCCCGGCCCCTTTATGTAACCTGGGATTGCTGCGGCTCAAACAGCTTATTGGGGCTGTGGCATTTTTCTTTAAACCTCTGATGGACAAATGCAAAAACATTAAATACTTTTTTTTTTTTCTTCTGCCACTCTAAAGAAAAAAGTTCTTGTAAAGTGGGGGGGGGGGAATAAATCTTTTCTTTGCGAACAATGGCAAATAGAATTTAACTCGTACACTTGAGAATAACAGGTTTTCTCTCTCTCATCCATGATCTTGAGTGAGCAGAAATGTCCCCAATTTACAACACTCAAGTAAAACTCTCCCATGGTAAGACACAAAAGGTTGACTCCTGTGTTTCTCCTCACCCCAAACACCCTCTGGAAGCAGTGGGCTGTTCCAAATACAGCAAAACTCCATGCCCAAGGTGAAGCGTTCACTGCTCCCTGGCAGCAGTGGCCGTGCCATACTTACACCCCCTTGCCTGCTCCCCGCAGGGCCTCGCCAGCGCAGCCGGGCACCCGCTGTCTCTCCTTGCCCAGAGGAGGAGTTTTGGTGCCATTATCTGCCTGTTCTGACTTTCCACGGCACAGATCCTTCCCAGGCAAAATTCAACTTTGAAACTTGCGGTCGGCGCCGAGCCATTAACCTCACGCTGAATGCTTATGGAAACTTAAGAAGAAAAAAAAAAAATAAAACCCCCTATTGAACTACTTGCAATCGGAGACATGAATGGGCTGGATCTGAAACCCACTCGAATCAACGGCAGCAATAGGCTTCCCTGGATCTTGGACTAGATCCAGCTTAAAAGTTTCCATGAAATAAACCAGGCTAAGCGCATCAGCTGCATAGAAACTAACTCGGTGTAACAGGAGCATCTGTTCTTCACATCCACCATTTTCTTAGAGTCTTAACTCCCCCGTGCTGCAGTGACACGAGTTGCCGTGCAGATCGCTCACCGCTGCCGGGCAGCTACGTGCCGTCTCCCGCGAGCAGCCGGCCTCACCGCGCTGTGGGTGAGAAGGTGGCACGCGTGCTGTAGAAACTACTGGACTTAGGGAGCTTTCGTCTGTCACAAAGCAGCTCGATGCGTTTCGTACGATGGCATTACGAAGTGAAATTCACGTCGGTATCGAGACAGCTGAGGAGCGCGCCTCGGAACCATTTATACACAGTACAAAGCAAATGTTTACCCAGGTACAAATGAAACAGGTTGACAATTAGCTAATGTAGCTTTGTGGACATAAACCAGGTACATTTGAGCAGAACCAACACGAAATAAAAGGAAACAGCCCTTTTCCTATCCTGTGCTAAGAGCACCGTGGGGTTAGTGGTTTGGGAAGCTTCTGTCACGTTGAAAAATTTCCTTGCTGCTGTTTAATGTGTTTATTCTGCTCCTACTCTGCCGGGGTAGAAACCCCATCAGGCGGGCGGGCTGGCTGCGCGGGGCACCCGCTGCCAGCGCTACGGGAACTGGCCACGGACAGTTAACTCCACCTGTTCACGCTAAGCAGTTCATAGCTAAGCACCTCTGGTACACATCATCATACTGGCTGTTCATGCTTTGGGGGTATTTTTAAGCTCAGAGACACCCCAACTTCATCTAAGGGTCATCTCTGCAGTTTACCCAGCCCCAGAACACTACACCTGCTACTAAAGCTGGTGCAAACCGGCGGCGTTGCCATGGCTGTCGGAGATGGCTCGGAAACTACAGGTCCCGGCACGCAGGGCCCCGTCCGCGCGGGCCACGCTGTGCTACGGGCAGAGGGGGCTTCACCAGGCTGCCATCGCCTCCCGTGCCTCGACTCAGCCGCACGGCCCAAGCCACGCGGCTCTGCGCGCAACGCTCTATGCGGGGCACAACCGAGCAGCTCTACACATCTGGCGTCAGAACAGTGGTAACAAAGTCATAGCTACGTATTCTTCTCTACATTTTTGTTTATTGAGACAAACTAATTAAAAGGCACAAACATAGGGCATATGTTTACATGGACATTATAACAAACATATACATTAAAAGTGTAGGAATGTGTTTCCTTTCTGCTAAACAGAAAGTTCCTAAGCTTTTATATATACAAAAGTTGTACAATTTGATGTCCTAAAGTACAAAAGATCATTTATAAAATTATTTTACACTAAGCTCTATTTTTTTTTTCTGTTTTTGTTTTACTATGTAGTCCAAGCCCCTAGAACGGTTTCACGTAATGGTACAGATACCTGTCACCTGAGCCAGCAGCCTGGCGATCGCTGCTCGTACGGGCACGGCCGGGCACAAACGGAAGCGGTCCATTTGGACTAGTCAGTCCTGCCAGCACTCTGTGAAAATGCGCACACGCTAATCTCCAGAGCTTTCCACTTCAGGAAGATAAAAACATCTCAACTGTATTTTTTTTTATTATTATTATTATTTTATTTATTTTTTTTTTATTGTAGAGTCTTGGGTTTAGGGTGGTTTGTTTTTTTGTTTTTTTTAAACAAAGTTTTAAAAACGTGAATATGTGACATGATAGTCTAAAAAGTATATCTGTTTCCCTAGATTTCTGCTTTCTACTTTATGTACAGATAAACAGGTTAAGAAATAAAAAGCACATGTAGCTTAAACATGTGTGACCATTTGTGGAAAAGGTCTGGGCCGGACAGTTCAAACCATCACCCCAGAACTCCCACAAACTGATAGAAATGTGTTAACACAAGAGAAGAGTAACGTAAAAATGATGATGTTTGCAAATATTTACAAAGTTGAACAGATTTGCACAACACTTGATTAAGAAATAGGGGAGAAATTAAAAGACGCTCTCTGCTTGTCCTGGAGGGGCATCCTACCTAGTTAGTGGTTAGAATAAAAACTGTATACAATTTAATATAAGACAAAACTTCTAGTGAACAACTAACACGTCTGTCCCCTGCTGCAACTCCAGCAGGCTCTGACTGGGAGGCAGAGGGCATAAAAATCACACCCAGTGCCTCCAGAATCTTCCAGCTTAAAGCAATATTTCTTAAGTTTCAAAGCACTCCTTTTGCTCCTAGATAAGAGTCCCATAGGGGTCTGACTGTTCAGAGACCATGTTTACATACATTTCGACTCCTCTTCTGTCAGCCATGGCTGTTTCTCACCAAACAATAACAGGTTTTTTTTTAAAAAAATGTTGACTACAATGCTATATTCCCTTAGGGTAATATGTTGGGTAATATTTACATCTCCAAATATCAGGTCACAATCCCTATTATATGTTGAAGTTAGAATGATAAGTTATCATATGCTTTGCATATCAGAGCTGGTATCACCTTTCCCATAGGGAATGCTGCCTGAAATTATCATATTCCCAAAGGTAAAATGCATATTTTTTCCAAAATGCATTTTTTTTTTTGTATTTTTAAATGACAACATTGTAATGCATTTACTCATTAAAAAAAGAAACAAAAAAAAAACCAAAACCAAAAAAAAAAGAAAAAAAAAAAACATCAACACAGACAAAGATTCTACACTAGCTCAGAAACAGTGGACTTCACAACTGGCAGGTTAAAATTAGCCATCCGCCCTGGTACGGACACAGAGGGGTCTTTGCTAGTGTTTACATTATAATAATTTTCTAAGTTATAATTTGGGGGATAAAACATAAACCTGGTTGTTTTTTTTTTTTTTTAATTACTTTTTTTTAAAAAAACTCTGGCAAATATGTATCTGCTCTAATTAAGCATCAGTCAGCTAAAAAGGTAAAACTTAATTTAAATGAAGTGCTCCAGTGAAACTCAAGTTTGAACCATGAGCCAAATCAACAGGGGAAGATGCTACTACGGTCTCTGATGGTGCACGTTGCCCCAGTGTCTTAGCCTGAATTTATTATTAACTAGAACAAAACAAAACAAAAACAAAAACACAAAAAAAAAAAAAAAAAGAAAGAAAAGAAAAAGAAACCCCAACCAAACAAAACCCAAAAAAGAACTGCTGGTAAGGATTCCATTTTAATCCTTTTTAATACTGTTTAGAAATTCTTTACCAGGGAGGAGAGGTGGGCAAGGCCTGGGGCAGGAAAGGCATGCTCTCGACTGGCCTCATCGCTATGTTCAAGGGACCAGCTAACGTCATCGGTGTGGGGAGGTTCATGGGGGAGGTGATGGTGACTGGATGCGCTATATTCACTGGAGCGGTTACTGGGGTAGGTAAATTGACTGGTGTGGTGAGCGTTAATGGAGATGTCATGGATAATGGACTGGTTATAGTTACAGGATGCCCTAGGTTCATCGGACTGGATATATTAACTGCACTTGATACATTTACTGGACTTCTCATGCTCATTGCAGCTGCCACTGTGACTGGGTTTGTGATAGTCCCAGAAGCCACAGAGGACGTTATATTGAATGGAGTAGTAAGAGTCACAGGCGTAGTAGCAGCAGTGGAGGTTTGGCACAAGTTAGCAGCTTCTAAAAATGAGACATAAAAAGACAAAAAGTTTTTAACACATAAAAAACCATGGACGAGATCCAAAAAAAAAAACCAAATACAAACCAAAAAAAAAACCAAAAACACCAACCAAACAAATGAAAACAAAACCCAAACAAGAACAGGTACAAATTCTGGAATAATATTCTTTAGGAATTATTAGTAAGTTAAAACTGTTAACATTCTATAGCCTACAAGAAATACAAACTCTCATGCAGTTCATTTCAATTCAATATTTTTTTTTTCCTGAGAAGTCAAGCGAGGTTGTCTTATAAAGAGGGTTTTGATGTTCATAAAAACAGTATTGTACAATCAAAAAAATCCTCCCAAGAGGAACATTATAAATAGAGGAGAGAGTGTACATACCGAATGGTACGTACTCTATAGCCTTCTCAAAGGTGAACTGACATTCTGTGAAGGTTTTAAAAAGTCATTATTAGGGACTGATAAGCAAAGCTCGTTTCAATATTTACCTGCTTATTTCAGTCTTAGTTATTGCCACTAAACTGATCCATTCATCACAGCACCTCTACTTAGCAGTTCTCAAGGCTACCCAGTCAGCACATCCTTCGACCCCCATTATCTCCTCAGCTTTCACATAAGCTACAGCTGCACACTGAGCTGCTTTGGTTTGTGGGGATTTCGTGTTGTTTTGGGGTTTATTTGGTTTTTTTTGTTTGTTTTTTACTTTGTTTTGCAGAAAGCAGGAAGAAAGTGCCAAACAAGGAAGAGCCAGGGGAGCAGTGCTTGGCCCTGCTGCCCACTGATGGGCTCTGGCAGGGCTGGGCAGTGGGGAGCTGGGCATGGTGGTCCAGACCGCAGAGGGCTCCCTGGGCATCCGTCAGCACCACCTGCCGGCTACCCCGGCCAGAAGGCTCCCGAAAGAGAAGTGGGTTGGTGGCCACGGGTAAAGGGAAGGGACGACTGCTAGAGAAGCCAACAAAAATATGTGCTCGGTCAACATTACGGCACCTCTAAGTCATGTCTTATTCCACATTTGTAGGGTAGGACACCAAGCTCAGTCTACACCCACGTTTCAGGAGGTAAGCCAGGAGCAAAGAGTCCACTCTTGCCACTCAGGCAATACAAATGTACCAAGAGAGCCTTAACTTTGAAAGCAACATTAGCCCCATTCAAGGGTTACTGTTGATTCTTCAAAGTCCATATCTAGGAGGGGTAGGAAGGAAGGGAAAGAGTAAAAAAAAAAAAAAAAAAAAAAATAAATAAAGTTTTTCAAATACAAAAACCAAGAGGAGTAGAAAGAAAAGAAAAAAAAAAAAAAAAAAAAAAAAAAAAAAAAAAAAAAAAAATTATAAAACCAAATCGCATTAGGCTAAAAAATAGAACAAAACCACAAAATCAAATAGTGTTGTGAAGCCAACACAACAGGTGGCACTGGCACAGGAGAACCCGCATGGGAAGAGCAGCACGTGGGCATGGCACTGACTGGTCTAGCTTCACCTCCTGAGCATGGAAACGTACAAAGACACGTCCCACCCCTGCCCCTTCCCCAGTTCACTTCAACTGATACCACCAATCTGACCACACTTCTCCCCACCCACCTCCCTCGCCCACCGTTCTGCCCAAGCTGTTAAAGCACATTCAACAGTCTCAGTCAGAAAGAAAAGGAAGAAGGAACAAGACATAGGGAGGAACAAGCAGGAAAAAAAAATAAATCTCAGAGACATCCTAAATTTGACACCCATTTTCTTTAGCTACTCAGTGGCCGATGATATTTCATGTTTCTGTTATTGCTACACTTTAACATGAATAAGCTGTTTCTATGCTGTCTGATCCCAGAGTTCAATTCAACTGAAATAACAATCAAGGCGAAAGGAGCTAGCAGCCTAACACACAAACAAGACCTAGAAAAGAAAAAAGGATTGAAGGAACGGAAAGAAAATTAGGAGAAAAGAAAAAAAAAAAAAAAAAAAAGGTGAGTTAAAACCATTTATTATTGAAACCAGCTTGGGAAAAACAGTAAGTGGTCACTGAGAATCTCTTCCAAACATGTAATCCACTAGAGTCAGATGACAGGCATTAGAAATCAAACTGTTGTGGAAAGAATAATCTAGCAGTAAGGGGAGGCCTTAAACGAGGCTACTCTTAAGGACACCCCACGGAATCAATCTGCTCTTTACACAACTGACACATTGACCAACAATAGGAAGCGATTCCCCTTCGGTTACAGCCGCAGAGGTGGATGGAGGCTGTGAGCTAGCGGTAATGAGAACAGGGTCACTCGTTAGTTCATCTTGTAATGCAAAAATAACAACCAAGAGGTAAGAAGAGTAAGTTCTACGAGTTCTAAAAAACTATGCAAAGACAGTTCCGTGGTGGTAAAGTGAAGGGAATAAGCCGGGAGAGAAAAGATGAAAGGGACACAGAAAGCACCCACATGCAAACGGATGAGGATGCAACACAGAGGGGGTTGTATGCGTGTATATACATACATATATGCACACCACAACTGGCAAGTATGCGTAAACACAGCTAAAAACCACATGCAAGCCAAAAAAAAACACAGCCTTGCCTTGGAGCAGACACACACACATCCCGTTGTAATTGATGAGCACTACGTACACAGTCGAGCGCAGGGACCATAGGGAAGCGAGTAATAAGGAGCTCGTTAACAGCAGCCTAATTTCGGTCACGTTACCCTCCTGCTAGCCTAGAGCTATGACTCCTAACATCGAGAATGACATTTTCATGCAAGACATCCTTTTCTGACACCTTAACCTCCCTACAGAACTGCAAACTCCAGTATCCTGCAAGACCAAAGAGTAAGGACTGGTTTGTTTTACCTTTCTTCCTCGCTTTGACGGCCTCTTCCCATAATCTCAGGGTCTCTACCTGCTTTCCAGGCCAACTGGTTACATGTTGCTGCTGCTGCTGCTGCTGTTGTTGCTGCTGCTGTTGCTGTTGTTGTTGCTGCTGCTGCTGCTGTTGCTGTTGTTGCTGCTGTTGTTGCTGCTGCTGCTGTTGCTGCTTCTGGTTGCTGGTCTCTTCACTCATGCATGCTATGCCAATTAAGTAAGAACATAAATTCACCTTGAAAAGTTACTCTGTTTTCTGCTGAGATCACAAAGGCTTCTTCCACAAAGAGCGGGTGGAATCTCACAGGATTCCAAGAGCAAAAAATCACAGAGGTGTTTAAAACCATATAATTAATTCTGTGCTTTATAAAACTACTTTTCCAAGAGCTAAAAAAAAAAAAAAAAAACACCACACAAAACCCAAAATCTAAGTCAGGAACATCAATTTTCACTGCCAAAAATGACCTTCTTTTTTAATTGGTTGTATTTTAGGAAGAATTAAATCAAACTCAGAGTCTCTACAACTCAAGCTGGTCACCAGAGTCCACGATTTCTAAACCTCAGCCTCAGTTAAAACAAACAAACAAACAAACAAAAAAACCCCACACAAACTAAAAAAAAAAAAACGTAAAAAGCCTTTTTACTTTATCACAAGTATGACTTAAAATTTCCAGTTTACCTTTACACCACAAAGCTGCATATTACTACTCTCTGGCCACATTACAGCTCGCCATTTCCACCTCTAACAGCTGCTGTAAATGCCTCCTGTGAGCTGGCTGAGCACCACTGAGCCGGCCGGGGAAGCCAGGGCTGTAACTCTATACCTTGAAAAATACTTCACAGCCAAATTTCATATTAAGCTCCACAATCGGGCATTTTAGACATTCCCAGTACCTTCAAATTATCCAGGAGTATCAGGAACTGAAAAGATGTTGTAAATTAATACTGTTTAAAAGGCTTTAAGGACAAAGTTTCCAAAGACATTCCTTACTTCTCCCTCTTGATTCCTCTGAAAACCCGTTTTAGATCACTAACCATGTGGGTTAACTTAAGTTACGGGTATTTTAATAGAGAAGATTTGAAAGTCAAGTCTTTGTTTGCTTACCAGGCACTCCCAGTTCAGGCTTCAACACTTCCACAGGGTTTAAGACTAGAACTATTACAAACATCTCATCTGAACTCCTGCACACCACCAGTCAAATGCCATTAACGCTCAAAACGTTATCAGGGCTGGATCTAAATGCTTTTCTTGTCAGCTACTGCCAGAGGGAGGAATCATTGAGCCCCATAGTCAAAGCTCAGAGAAAGCAGAGGAATCTTCCTCCTAATTTTGATGAGCTTTAGATGAGGCTTCAAACCTGAAACCTGGCAGGTCTTAGCAGTTCTTAAATATTCTAAACCTCCAGAATTATCTGCTGGACTCTCTAGCCTGTACAGTGGGGAAGTAGCACCTCACTTAAACGCCTGGGAACTCTCTTCTCCAAGAGATGGGTTATTCTCACAAACTGCAGGGCACTCCTAAGAGGTAAGAGCACAGTCTAGCAGCAAACCAACTCCACGTAGGCCAATTCTTGAGCTGAAGAAGACTCTCCTACCAAACATCTATTTTTAATAGGTGTGAATACCCAGACAGATGGGTACAGTTTTGCATTTTAACGTAATCAAAGGCAATTCCCTTTGCAAGCACATTGTTATTAGAAATGTTTTTAAAACGTTCACCTACTTTTATTGATGCCTTGTTTACAGGTATTACAGTTGATACTTTGGCTCTGCCCGTGTGTCTTTAAGTGGCTGGTGATATATGCTGCACTCAGAAGTTTACCACAGATATTACACGATACCTTTCCTTCATGGCGCACCATGTGTGTCCGCAGTCTGTCTTTGGTGGCAAAGGCAGCAGTGCACGTCTATATGAAGGACAACAGTGACACTTGAAGTGCAGACAGCATCATTACAGTACCAATCACACGCCCGCCGTAAGCCCATTTTACCTTGTAGGTGCAAACAGTATCCCAAGTATATGGACAAGCTTAACTTTTACCTGTTATTTATAGAGAAACCCAAATCAAACTACTAAACGGAGACTGAAAAATGGCACTTGGCTTCTGAGACAATCAGGACAAAAATCATACTCTATACTACTTGAAGTTCCTTAAAATAGCAGGTTGCCTTACCTATCAAAGCTAGAGGTAGCTTATAAAAAAAAAAAAAGAGCCTGGAGCAGCCAAAGTTGTTTTTTGATACAATATTACTGTACAAATACGAACTTGATATCTTAAATTGCTCAACTACTTCTGTTCCCATTTAAATCAGAACAAGGAAACAAAACCTTTTTCTAATTTTTTTTTTTTTTTTTACGGAAAGCTTTTATTTAATATGATGAGTCACTTAAACACAGGTTGGAACAAGCCCGGATGTTCCAAGCAAGACAGTTAAATGTTCAAGGGCAGTTGAGTACTTTCTCTTATACTTGGTCATCAACTTAAAGACAACTGCCTTTCACCTTCCAGCAAAGTAATGGATCCAGGATCAACTACTCCAGTCCATTTTAAAGGGATATACTAAGAAAGACATTTAATTTAAATATGCTGAGAAAGACACCACACACGTTACTCCAGTAACCGGCACTGGGCTGGGGATGCTGTTACAACACCACCACCAGGTATCGTAAAACAGCACCTACGCTGTTCTCCAAGAACGTAAAAAGCCTCTCATCTCCCTACAAAAGTAGCCACAGCATCCTTTAAAACTGCCTCTACACTGGCAGCAGAGCTACCGTGCTGCTGCTACGCGAGGCAGATGCAACTTCCTAAACTTGCTTTTCACATGGAAGTCCAGGAGCAAATACAGTTCTGGAAAGACAATTCACCTGAGATTCTAACGATATGCTAAGGCATTGTTCTTAATAAACCATTTTAGCCCTTACTTGGCATTTGAAGGGTCTCTCTGTTGAGTGAACATGTTTAACGTGACAGCTTAAATGATCAGGCCTGCAAAAAAGAGAGGAACAGAAAAGAAAACGCACACTGTTACAAGCACATAGTGAGGACACCTTGGCCAGCGGTGCTGAACACTGCGCTGATGACCGAGCCCTCGCCACCCACGTCCCTCTGCACGGCAAGAATAAGCACGTTCCCCCTCCCCAGGTGGTGGCTTTCAGCTAGAGTAACACGTAGTTACGCTGAGGCCCAACCTGCTGTTTAAACTTAACTGTATTCTTCTTACGCACCTGAAAGCGGTACGTGTGGTTATACCTCGTGTAGAGGCGACAGATCAAGAGCTCTAAAGGTTGAAGTTTTCTCTGTTGCAAGCACAGATGTAACTACAGGCAGCAGCAATGCAAGCTCCCCCACAATGCTCTGTCAGCGCACCTCAACCCTGCTACAAGACAAGGAGCCCATCTGCCTGCCCGGCCCCGTTCGGTCATCGACCTTGTAAAGGGGGCTCCGTGGTCACCACCAGTGACATGGACAGGTGTCCTACGGGACCTGGATGAGGTCGCAAAATCATTTCAAAACACTCCCATAAAAAAGCGACCACTTTTGGCCACTGCCAATGCAGCTCAGACCGAGACCCACGCCCTAGAGGTAAACAAGGCTCTTTATCCCCTCACCAATCTTCTAAGATGTCTGGTTCTCCTAGCCCCTCGCTATGATAGCTTAACCCTTCTTGGTTATGAAAAGCCAATACTTGAGCTCGCCTGGGATTTTCTACATGGTACCTCGAGAAGCCTTTTCCACAAACACCACAGGTGTATGGTTTCGTGATGCCACCTTCGTGAGACCTCACGTGGTAGGTCA
This sequence comes from Megaceryle torquata, assembly GCA_024611175.1. Classification (NCBI taxonomy): domain Eukaryota; kingdom Metazoa; phylum Chordata; class Aves; order Coraciiformes; family Cerylidae; genus Megaceryle; species Megaceryle torquata. The sequence goes on from JANIJG010014679.1 coordinate 13,783, forward strand.
TGCGATCCTTTCTCTTGAAGCGCTGATTGCAAATTGGACATTCAAAGGGCTTTTCATCCGAGTGGGACAGCTTGTGCCGGTTGAGATGGTAGACATCCCTGAAGGCCTTTCCGCACATCTCACAAGCGTGGTTCTTCTTAACGGGCTTGCTGGGCTTCTTCACCGTCTGAGTCACTGCCATGGCCGTTGCGCCGGCACTACTGCTGGGGTTGGTGGCAGAGGAAGATGTAGTGACTGTGGACAGGATGCCTGCGATAGTCGAAACCAGTGAACTTCGGCTGTTGTCACCAGCGATGGTCGAGATAAGGGGCACCACTGTGGTGGGAGTTTTCTTTGGCCGTGACACTAACTTTATCCCTGTGTGGCAGGACTCGTGACGCCTCAAATGGTAGCTGTCCCTGAAAGCTTTGCTGCAGTAAGTGCACACAAAGGAGGTTTTAGGTTTTTCCTTTTTAATCCCAACAATAGCATCCTTTAATGTTTCTGGTGCAGGCTGAGGTTTCTGCGTTATTGGTAAGGGCAGAATCGGCTTCTGATCTGGTGGCTCAACAGCAGAGCTCAGGAGAGGCAACAAACTGTTCTGTGCTGCCTGCTGTTGGTGATGTGAGGCTTCGTGTGCCTAAAACCAAACATTCACACTTAAATTCTATTGATGGGTGCTCACTCTGACACGGTGAGTACATTTACAAGCTACAGGAAAGCACATTCTAGACCGAAAGCCATTGAAGTAACAACTGGCAAAGGTTACGTAATTCTGGGTCTGCACAGGATAAACCACTCGCGCTTTAAACGCGTTCCCCGTGCAGCTCCTGTGGGGAGTGCAGGAAGGCACACATCATAGCAATCAAATAATTATTAAGTTTCCAGAGGGCAACACTTCTTACGGAAAACAACTAGGTGCTTGTCAGATCTTACACTAACACCGCGTTTGATCTTTACATAACAGATAACTTGTTTTGCTAACGATCATATCAGATGCCACCTTGGGACTATCTTTGGAGCGTACAAACGTACTGACAGGAGCTGCAAAGTAACGCCCCACCTTTAAACCCAGCTTAGTACACACTGAGAATTAAAACTGCAGCCACGGAGAGCCAGGATGCGATAAGGTGTCTTATTTAAACAAGGTGCTCATACCAGCCTGTTAGCACTGAAACCAAAGCAACTGGCGAGAGCTGCCTAAAGCTGCACTTCTACACTGAGCAGCTTCCTGATGCATTTATACACTGGCCACTGTGCTCTTTGCCTCTGGTAACTAATAAGAATAGCAACATGTTCTTTTTCTCTTCATCAGCAGCTACTTCATGATAGGAAGAGAAGCTAATCGATACGCACTGGCAGACATCTAGAGAACACAGCTGGGGAGTGGGGGGGGTGAAAAAAAAGCCCTGAAAGCTGTTTCAGAACAGCTGACTGTTCAGATCAACTGACTCTTAACTACAGAATCAGTGGGAGAAGCTGAAGGGAAGGGAGGGTGGAAGGGAACCCCACGAGCTTGCCCCGCTCAACTGAGCCGCAGCCTACGCTGCTACGGGCTGCTCTACACACACTTGTACTAGGTGATGTTTATTCCAGGGCAGAAAACACTGTTATTAAAACTCATCCAGTCAGACTGGGACAAAACCCTGGCAGATACAATTTTAAAGTGGTTTAGAAACCACACAGACCAATTCAGCCTAATGGAGCATTAAAATAAATCACTCTAGCACCTTAAGCCAGTTTAAGCGCATCTGTATTCAAGATGTGCCTCGGCCTCATCAGTGTGGTTTCGGGCCAGTCTCATTACTAACACGGCATGCCAGGTCCGAAGCTGAGGCTGGGGAAACTCGAGTTCCCATTAGATCAGCCCCACAGCCCCCCCACTCCACCTTCCTTCACAAAGTACCACAACTGGAGGCTAGGAGAGCTGAGGAAAAGGCTGCGCTGGCTCGCACCCCCCAACCTGTTTGCTGTTGCGTCGGTGGAGGGCGGCCAGCGTTCCCAAGCGTGCTCAGGCTAACGCTCTTCCTACACCAATCCGTTCCATCGCGCCCTTTAGAGAAGTCACTATTTCTGGGATTGAGCTTTGGGACTTTTTCTTAGTTGCATCCAAAGCTGCGGCCGCGTCACCTGTCCTCATCACAGCAGCGACTACGATCACCTCGGTACCACTCTCCCTCGGCAGCGGGGGGCTCCCACCTCCCCCTGCCGCCACACGAGCCCTGCATTGCTTCGACGACACCTTTTTCAGGAGCGTGAGGCTGGTGAGCTTTGGATAAAAGCCACCGGTGGATGCACACGCTGACCCACGTGGGTACAAGTACGCGCTCCCCCACACCGCAAGCCTATCTTGACAGGAGAACGCTTCACTGGGGAAAGCCCGGATTCGGTACGGTAACGGGAGACCAAACTTGCAGGAATCATTGGGAACCAAACCAGCCTGTCCGGTTTTATCTGCGTTCTAAGTCCCATCCGTGCTGAAGCTTGGGATGCAACAGGTAGGCTGAACATTGCCACCGCCAGCAATGGCCCCAGGGGCTGCTCTGCTGGAGCGACTGCTGAGGAGTGGGAGGCAGAACTCTCCTGGAGGCTACACTGCCCCGTCAGAGCACGGCCCAGGCTCCAGCAGCTCCAGTAAAGTTTTGCCTGACTTTTGGTGACATTTGTGGATTTTCAACCATTTATTTTCAGTGTTTTCAAAAAGCCACCAAGACATCTACGTTGTATAAAAAGAACAGAGTATGCACAACACACGTCAGAAGTACAATATTAAGCAAGTTGCGTACTTGAATACAATTTAAATTTAAAATAGATACATAAATTTGGAATTATTTACAGCCAACTTTAAATAAACGTTAAACAATGTTTTTAAACTGCATCAGAAGATACTTAAGAGCACCTAAGGATAGCTCCAGAGATACAGTTTCAAAGGCAGAGCTAGCAGATCAGATAATAGAGAGCCCAAATCCTTTGGACAAGGTTCAAACTTCTGCAGTTTATGGATATTTTTAAGCCTGAAAGAAACATCAGCACTTCAAGGTAATGATGCACTTATTCCTACGGAACCGACAGAGACGGTGGACATAAAACAATGTATATTCATAAGGCTACAGGCTACGAAGCCGCTGCTTATATAAGTCTGCTTATCTTGCTTCCCAGATAGGCAGCGTTATTAGCAGCACTGCCTTCCTAACAGCCCCTCTCCGCAACAACCCGCGTTCCTCAGTTTCCGAGGCCGCCCGCCTGAAAGCCTTTTAAAAAAGGACCGGGCAATAGTATTTCTTTTTTTTTTTTAACTCTCTGTTCAAGAGGGGAAGGCAGCACCTGCTGCACGCGTCTCGCAAGTCATTTTTATTCAGGCACAGACCACAGTTTTACTTGACGTAGCATTAATGCCAAGTCAACATTTTTGTGATATTTTGATCGCCCGGGACAGGCTCGCGTGCAAAATACCCTCATTCTATCACTAATTTTTGCTTTCTGGAGGGGCAGAAAAGAAAAAAAAAACCCTGTAATTCATGGCCTGGAGTGGTAGGATGCGGCACTGTGAACTTCCAATGCCAGAGGCTAAAATATTTTTGCGCTCCAGCCTTAATGTGAGAGCAACAAATTAGCGTGAGTCACATTTGAACGCTCTGTCTGATGGATGATTCCTCCTCGAATTAACAGATACAACTTTCACTTTCCAAGCAGATACTAAAAGTGGTTTTCAAAATACGCCTTTCAGGGACTAAGAAGATCCAAATAAGAACTGCTTATTCAGAATAGCAATTGTTTCTTTAAAAAGAGATACAATTCATCAAAACACCACCTAAACACAATCCAACAACTCTATTTGGCAAGAGCGATTGACAGCCGCAGATCCCACCGCCAGCGAGACTAAAACCGAGACGTCGCAGCCTCCGCCAAAAACATTGTGCTAAAAATTGCAGCTTTACACACCGTGGATTCAACTGCCCCATAGAAATCCTGTCACAGCTGAAACCCACACTTGGGAAAACTCCCCCCCTCCCCGCAAGAATGAGCCGGTCTGTTCAGTCATCCGCATTTGTTACTTAACTGATACTGGGGTGCGGGGGCTTTTTAAATCCACTTTTTGATACTAGCTTTAACTACTCGGATGGATCTTGGCTGTCGGTGGGAATGGGAAAAAGAAAAACTCAAGTCACATCAGGGGTATCCCAACAGGGCTTTCTGCCGGGTGCATGAGGATGCTCACGCCCCAAATCGTTTGGTTTAACAAAATGACTCAAGAAACAATATTCAGCACTTTTTATGACGTCTTAAAGCTTTATTACTTGGGGGGGGGAACGACACGACACACAAAAAAAAAAAATTTAAAAAAAAAAAAAAAAGAGGAAAACTTCCACGTCACAGTTTTGTGAAGATGCTTCCAAGTCACACATAGCTAAGTACGTGAGGGAAGTGAACTGCTGACTCCTTAATTAAAAGCAGCAAAGCCCACTCCTAAATCAAAGCGTGACATCGCTATTTCCAAATACAGTACCCTTCCAAAAAAACACAAGGCGAGCAGCACGAAGCGGGACACGTACTTCAAAGTGCTACTTGGCATTTCTGACAGAGGTTGCTGCAATGCCGTACCGCCAGCCTACGGCGAACTGCCCCTCGACAACTCTCATCTGGGAGGCAGAAAGGCGATAAAGCAGCCCCGACTTGGAGGGAGATGGCCCTAAACTAAGGAGATTAACTTCTTAGCGTGAAGTTTCCTACGTGCGAATCACAACTGCCCACTAGAGTGAGAAATAATTCACAAGACCTCAGCCAAACTCGATGGCATCACCCTCAGTCATCACGAAAAAGGCAGAAAACCCAGCGCCCAGCTCCCGGTACCGGCTCCCCGGAACATTCCCGGCATGTTTTTGGAGGCAGAACACCCGAGCGAGTGACTCATCCCTCGGTACTTGCAAGGGAATAATTTTTCCTCTCTAAAGGAATGGTGCTCGCTCTTGGCGGATTTATTCATTCAACTCAGGTTTTCAAACTCGTGTCACGGGCTGGGTTTGGGTTTAATTCCAAGGAGGACAGTGAGTAAGCGAGTGACCGCTGCTGGGAACGTGCAAAGAGGATTATTTTACCTTGAGAAAGGTGATGTGCGGGGCTCCTTTTTTTTTTTTTTTTTTTTTTGCTGCTGCTGCTGCAGTTACACATTTTGTTTTCAAGCTCAAAAAGAGCAGAAGGCATCAGAAAACAATCTGGTGAAAAAGGGCTCGGCTCACAAAAAGCCAGGGCAAGATTTTTATATATATATATTCTTTTTTTTTATAATTTTTTTTTTGTACACTGGATTTTCATGGGAATTACATAAACGGCGGTGTTTTCAAGTCAGTCTCTCGCAGACAGAAGGGGGGAAAATTGTGACTCAGTTGGCAAAGGGAGGGGTTGCACGCTCCACCGTCCCTATTCCTCCCTATTCCCGTTAGCATTTTGCCAGTTTTTACAGAAATCCGGCCCGCTCGCGTCCTATTTTAAAAGAAAACAAGCTCCCTCGTCACCCGGCCCCTGAGTCAGGCTGTTTAAAGAGGGATTAATTTATTCTCCCAGACACGGTGTTTGTTGCATCGGGGTTTTGTTAGAGCCCGGTGGAAGGCTGGGGAATTTTTTTTTTATTTTTATTTTTTTTTTGCTGATGTTTTTCTTTCTGTGTGGGGAGAGGAAAACAAAATAAA
>JANIJG010014680.1:0-24633 GCA_024611175.1 Megaceryle torquata
ACTACAAACAAAGTTTTAGGGGCTGTTTGTTTCAGTCTTCCTCCCTCCTCCATTTTTACCTTTTAAAAAAAAAAAGTTATCAACGTCTCATGCACTATTGTGCATGGAAAACATACTTTGGGACAAGCAATTATTTTTTTATATCAGATTACAGTTCATTGTCACCAATACTGATAATTTAAGCTTTAAATTAAGTTTGATTAAGGTTACCAAATAAGAGCTAATAACTTAATTACAGTTGTCTTTAAACATTTAACCTTATGACATTAAGTAAAGGCTGTCCCACATACTTTTGTTCAGCTGGCAACAGTCAGCCAGGAGAAGTAATGCATTCCTTGAGCATAAAGTCTGATATATCCCTAAAAAATTAGGAGTTTGTGCAAACATAAGTCAAGCTAGCCACTGATACAGTTCATAAGCATGAACCTTGTCTCTTTGCATCTGGAAGGATCATGTAGAAACATGACTTGACCTAAAATGCCAAAGGGCTGAACACCCTTGACTCCTGCTGATGCAGTGTAAATGAAGACCCACAGCATCATACAGAATGAACTTGAGAGGTCACAGCTTGGAATTAAGGGATGATGTGCACTCTGACTTGAAAACTCCTTCAATGGGAAAAAATATTTTAAAAGGCAATTCACTTTCAAGAGCATGTTGCTCTTTCAGAGCCTGTTGGGATCTCAGGATCAGGGAAGAGGAAGGAGGAAGCACATAAGGAAGTGGTTCAGCTTTTTAAATAATAATCCAGATCACTAACATCCCGTCTGTCTCCATGACAACTGAGCTGGATTGCTTTTGAATGCAATTGTGGATTGCTAGTTTTTAACCCTCATGAATAAAAGGGCATTGGAGAAGCCCAGCTCTGTAGTTTTAAATCTGGTTTTCTGCAGGGAAGTGATTTAGTATATGCATACTTTTACAAAATATTATTAAACTTATTTTTTATTTACTGTTTGAACCAATAAATGCAGAAGAGATACTCCAAAATGCTGAAATAAAACATTTTTCTGTAGAGCCACCAGCACTGGAATGTGAAAATCCCAGTAAAGATGGGCTTAACTGTAACTTTTCCAACAGTTTTTAGAAAGTAGTGACATAAAAAAGCAGCAGTTCCCCGAGAATTAAATCCAGTTATACAAGGCACAAACAATATAGAAGGTATCAGCTGTATGAAGGTCAAACTACATCATATTCTCCTCAGTCAGGACACAAGTACATCCAGGCACTGCTCCTCAGGATTGCCCCTTAATGACTAGGCTGAACTCTACAGCACATGGATCACCCAGTCCTATACTGAACAATGATCCACAACATCACATCTGTGCAGAGTACAGGAAGGGAAAGGTAGCCCAAATGAAGCATCCCTTATTAAGAAGCTCTCCTTAATAAAAAGAATTCCCACATATTATTAAAAGTGGTGACATTGGATCATGTAGCAAATCCCACCACATTTCTGTGTATGTATATGTCAACAGTTGGTAGTAGATCTCTTTTTCTAAAGAGATAACATTCCATTGATTTAATCTCCAGAATCTTTTTTCCAAGTCAAAATGTATAGACTTAGGTCTACACATTTTATTTTTTAAATAAATACAAAAATTTTGGTTTTCTTATTATTTCTAAACAGCAGTTATTTTTGCCCTACACCATTTTTATTCCAGCAGAGCTCAACTGAGTTCAATAATATTACTGTTGACTTACATTAGTATAAATTGAAGAATAATCAGGCCTGGAAGACTGAAATTAGATGTGCAGCTGTGGTTTTTAAGATAATACTTTCTAAATTACAACAGACAACAGTACAGGGTAAATGTGTTCCCTCACCCTGGCTACATTAATATGCTCCCTTGAATGCATTATAAATATCAAGATGTACACTACCCTAAGAAAACAGGTTAAAATGCATATTTGTGGAAATTCCACAGACATTAAAGAGCATAAACACATTTTTAATTGTCATATTTGTTGCAGGGAGCTTAAATCAGAAGCCTCTCACTCATTTCAAGCGACAAGTGATGTAGCCACAAAAAAAACCATAACAGAAAAGAACACAGAGACTACTGCAACATAAACACTTGAAGCTGAAGAGCATATTTTACTGTTTCTTTTTAAAAATCTATATTCATGTATTTTAATAAGTGCACGTGAAATGCCAAAAGCTTCTGAGCATATGTGGTGACATATTACTTAGCCATTGGCACACCTAGCTGAAGAGGGCAGTAGATTCACCGAGAGAGGAAGACCTTAAGTAAGATTAGAGTTAGATTTGACAGAATTCCCACATGAGGGATCCCTCACCTAAAACAAGATCTAGTAACGTTGCCATCAGGTTTGTTCCTGCAGTCTGCTTCCCCCCACTTCAGAGACTTATCTAATGCATTTCTAAATATCTGATGGCAAGAAAGGTGGGACCTCTAGAAAAACATTTACTGAGCTCTGGCACACATATAGCAGAAACCAGCCACAAGTCAGAGCAAGTGTATCAGCAAGATTTCAGTCCTTGGTTTGCTCTGACCATGTGTTATCTATTGGAAATCTGCTTTGTAACTGAACATTTTCTTCTTTAGGAGAGAAAGATAGTCCAGTTTTATCCCTTTAACTGTCAAAAAGAACTAGGATCAAGCTTCTCGTTTGCCAGATTTTTATTTTAGCAATTCATTGAGCATCTCTCTTTCTCAGTTTTATGGAAATAGAGTTGGGATTTTTCTGACCCATGAACATAATCAAGATTTATAGCTATCCATCTTAACTTGGTCTTGACATTGACAGGAATTGCCTGATTTCACTCCACTCATGTCAACATTTCTGCAGCCATTACAAAAGCAGGCAGGGTTTAGTCCTCAGTTATAGTAACAGACTCCTGGTTTGTTTCAGCAGCATAAACCAGACTCAGCTAAAGTCCATTATTTCACATCATAATTTATGAATTCATCAATATAAAAGGCCATTATCAGAAAACCCATAGAACATGATGTTAGCTGTGGTACATGTCAATGTTGCAGTAATTCTGTCATGATTCTTTTACTAAGTGCATATTAGCACCAGCCAAGTTTGCCTCCCAGTCAATCATTTGGGGCAAAAGGAGAGAATATAGCAAAAATGAAAACATGCTATAGCATCTTGTCAACCTTAACGAACTGTGATTAGCAAAACTGCCTTTTCTTACTTGAAAGGTGTCAGAATGTATGCTCTATGTAGACAGGCTACTTTTAAAACACTGCCGTCACCACGTGGCAGCCTCTCATTTTATACCACTTATAAGGAAAACATCCTTTGGCCTATGCTGAGGGATGAGCAGCTGTAAAGGTTTGTGCTCCTCTTGCATCTCTTTGCAACCTCACAGAAAGCCTATCTCTACTAAAAGGTTTTAAAAATCAAGCCCACTATTTTCTCAAATGAATTAGCCTGAAAAAATCCTCTATTAAAAATAATTGAAGATGCCACATAGAATTATTTAATATTTCATTTCTCTTCCAATTACAGTTTGATAGATTTGTTTTATGTGACATCTATGGACAACACTAAAAACCTTCATTTTCATCAAATACCACCTAAATGTTGATGGGGCCTAATTGAAATCCCCAGTGGCACAAATTACATAGTACTTACTCCAGGAGTAGAATTACCCTAAAACTACAACGGAGATGCCTGTACAGAACTGCCAGAAAAGCTCACACTTCTTTTAGGCTGCCACAATGCCATCAGCTCACAGCTGTTATAGATTCATCTATCATTTCTCTGGCAGGTTTGCATATTAATTTATGGCACTGATTGTGCAGAGCACTGGGGTGTGTAACAGTTAGCTTTGAAAATGAAATCCATTCAAAATATTTTAGCAATACCTGTCAGTTTTCAAACTTACATTGTACTGTCCAGAGTTCTTGCTTATAATATTGATTACTGTTAGTTTCTGCTCTGACCTATTCTTACAGGTGTCTCAGAGCCATAAAATAATATAACATTTAATCTACAACCCACATAGCAGCTTCATAAAGTCTGTCTGTTATTTCTGCACATCCAGAAATATAGAGCTCAGGTAAAACCTCATATAAAATGTCACCCCCAACTCTTTATTTGTTTTCAAGTGTCTTTTAATTAAACATTGAGGTGTGAAAAATGTCAAACCCATCTCTTCATAGATCCCTGAATTCAGTTGTGATTAAAATGACAACTATTTATTTATTTAAAATTTAAACAACAGCATAAACTCCCGAGAGTTGAAGCAGGAAGAAGTCACAAGACACACTGTAAATACAACACATCCGTTACAGGTTTCTCAAAGATGCTGCTGCCCAGGCTTACCTGCTGCTCAAGAGTCCACAGGACAAGCAGTTAAAGAACTAGAAGTCAGCAGCTGAAATGGTCAGAAGTCGCTGGTAGCTTGTTCTCCAGAAACTCTAATTTAGTATAAATTTCAGGGAATATGTAACATCTGCATATTTTTGTCAAGATATAAACTGATTACTACTTGACTCTGCCAGCAGCCTCAAACAACTGAAATATAAATTCACACATCCATCATAAAGATATATATGTGTATATATATATATTTAAAGCTGTCGAGAAGACACAGAATTAAAGAACAGCATTATTTGATTCCCAATAGATGAAGAAAAGGCAGAACATCAAAACAGGAGTCTTGCCTGCTGTCACAGGTGGGGGGAGCTTGACAGTATCCATCAAACCCTCCATAGCTACTTGTCATAGAGATATTGAGCAATTCAGGGTGAATTGCTCAATGAATGACAAAGGAGCAGGCAAAGCTGCAGGAATGAATGCATGCCCTTCTTGAGTATGTGCACAGGACAGGGTTAGCTGCTGGTTTTTCCAGCCGTTGGCTTGCTTTCATTTACAGTCCCATACCACAATATGGTAGTAATCAGGCAATTCTTCAGATGCAAGTCTTCCTACCCCATCTCTCATTGCACTCATTATTCTACAGAAAACATTAAAGAGCAATCAAGTCAGTCACTTATGTTTCCTCTATGAAAATATGGTATTGTAGCTTGAATACAGATACGCTAAAATTTTGTCCTGTACCAGTTTGCTTTAATTCTACAATGTCGTCTGAATTAATAAGAAATTTTTAACAACATGAGCTCTATTCCAGATAAATCTATTAATGCTACTTCTGTGAATGTCAAAGGTATTGACAGAGATTAACTGCTGACTGTTTTGCCTATCATGTTAATTTTGTTAACATGCAAAAACAAACAGCCACATTAAAGCCTGTTTTTGAGTCTCTAACTTCAGTCAGTAAATCAATATATTGCAATTTTGCTTCTGAATAGCATCACTTGATTCTCATGAAAGCAAACTAGGTGTAAATAACCTACTGAATCAGACTATCAATTAAAAGATATGAAAAAAAATCTTCATTAGCCCCAGTTTTCATATTGTTCAGTTGGCTGGAATCTTAATGAACAGGGCAGGTGATGAGCAATTCCATTTAAGTAACCCAAGTGCCATCCTTTCACTGTTATGCTATCCCCCAAATAAAGCAAATATGCTCATAGATTGATCAGACAAAGAAAATTGTGTTCAAAAGCAAAACTTTGATAATCAGGAATTAACATTCCTACAGAGCTTTAGAAAGCATCCCAGAAATACTCTTCAAAAATCAATTGTGCTGTGTTCATATGCAATAAGCAGAGCACTTCACATGTAAAATAACCACTGCCCATTCCGACAGGAATGATTGCAATTAAAAAGGTGTTAAGAACAATCATAATCTGGTTCACAATTAAATCTATCCTCATACCATGGTTAAGAGTTGTAAATTAAACAGAAGATCACCTGTAAGATTTGTACTAGTATTTGTGCCATGATTCATTTAAACTAATGAGCTCATTTAGTACAAGTTGATTAGAAATGCCCTGAAATCCCCCCCACCAGATATTTTCTGTAGCTAGAACATTGTTCTGTTAGAATGAGAGATGCCAGCATGCCCCAGGGTTACACACAGCCTTCCACAGCAGTCTAACCTATAGCAAAATTATCCAGTAACTTGCACATAATAGCAGCTAAAGAGGTTAATAGCTATCCTGCAGCTGATGCAAAGGACAAAGAGAGCTGTCATTCTTACTGGAAAAAGAAGATGAGGTAAAAATAAACATGAATTTTACAATTTATAGGAGGTCAGACTAGCCAATCTGGATGGTACTTCTTGGCCTTAGGATTTATCCATTTTCTCATGCTTAGATTCAGTTTCATCTGACCTATATTCAAGTTTGCTTGTAAATAGGTTTTTATTGTGTCAATGATCACACTGATAAATGGATACAGTGCATTGGATAAGGTCTGAAGCATCTTTTTCTGTAAGAGTCCACAAGGCCCATGTTTATGTCAACCAAAATGCATAATTATCTACACCAAGAATATTTTCTTCAGGCAAACACCGAGACACTGTCAGAGATCCATAGGGCACGATTGCCTCCTTCAATCAAACAGAGTATAGGTGCCTTTAGATGCCCAATATCGATTAGCACTCTTCGCAATCCCATCAGTTCCACTGTTCCTGGACCTGGCCTGGGATTGTTAAAAGAATGCCATGAAATGGAAAGAAGCAGACAGAGAGAAAGTGGAACAATGATTCTGAAACCAAACCCTTGTGTCAAGGCAAGGGCTGGGTACTACAAAGCAAATGACCTTACAGTCTTTTTCATAAAGTTAGTACCTTCTCAGAAAGGTTGGTTAGAGGCAGGCAGATTTTTCCTATGGATGCAAGACAGCCACAAAGCATGGGGATGGACGACATTTACTGAATCACAGGCAGATGGAAAAATCATGATATCATCTGTCTTTTAAGTCTGCTTTATAATTTTGTATCTATGGGGAGTAGCCTAATCTTCAGAGCACACTTGCCAGACCAATTAAGACTCCATAAACATCACTCTGAAAAGGAAACTGTCTCCCCAGTAAAAATTCCACTCTAATATGATCACATCGCAATGCAGAGGAATGAAAAAGGAGAATGCCCATGTTCGATACATTTATAAATTTAACTTTTAAAGAACCCAGCATAAAAGGATGTAGCCCCATAAAGACTTTCATCTGTAGGGAACAAGTTGATGTACAAAACCTTTCATCACTGCATAGCTAGGGGTCATTAACACACAGGCCTGAGGCTAGGGCATTAATTTCCCTAGCTGTCTAAAAGTGAAAGATGTACAAAATAAGCTTTTCATTGCATATTTGAACAGTGTTAAGAGTCTGCACCAGGTCCATGATTTGGAGTTTGTTGCTCATCAGTGTGGTATAGGAAGATACTTCTGCTTTTCTTTCACTTAACCTGCAATAACAAACATTTACAATCTTCATCGGGCTTAATTTTACTTATGTATTTTAAGGTTTTCTTTCAGAAACAAGTGATGTTTTGAATGTGTTGACCAATTGAGGGGGTTTGCAAAACAGACAGATGGCAATGGCTCACCCAAATGTTTCACTGTGGGAAGTCAGCCATTTACTGTGCCTCCAACATCATTGTTTCTAAGACCCCACCCTGCTCAGTTCCTCTACAGTTCACATACCACCTGCTTGCCCCACTATGGGTCTATAAAGCATGAAGTGTTGTGAGAGACCACTGTTTTATCAGCTATGGGAACAGAAGGGAATGGTGTGGGAAATCCTATACATATAGTTTTCAGGATGATGTGAGAGTATGAGCGGCCAAGTGCTACTTACTCTGAAGTCACTCAAGGTTGGTGTGACTTTGAAATCACCAACTGGAAAAAACTCTTGAAGCTCTAGGCAATTTCTGATTTTTTTCTGAGCATGAGGTGAATCGGGTCAACAGCTACTCAGAATTGTCTAGAAGACCTAGTGTCCCTGATTCCTAAAAGTGATGCCAGGCTGGAATGAGATTAAAGGGAAAGCATAAAGCTACAGCCTGTGTCTGGTTAAGAGATAGAGGAGTGCAAATTACAACAGCAATGAAACAAACTTTCCAGGATATCCATCACTCAAAAGAAAGCTAATGTGTCTACTGTCTAGGAAAAGAAACTCACAGGTAATGACAATTTGGGAACAACAACAAAACAAAAAAAACCCCAAACAAACAAACAAACACACACCACCCCCCCACACACACACAAAAAAATCAATCTCACTGCCCTGAAGCAACCTCTTTAAACAAATGCATTTTCAAAAATAATGAACATCAGTTCACATATCTGGTTCTCTTCCACTAAAGCACCAAAGAGGTTGATTTCCAGAGCTGACTGATGGCATAACTCAGCTAAAACTTTGCAGTGGACTGTTCTTCCCATCTTTTTTTTTTTTTTTTTTCCTTTAAATGGACAAACAAAAAGACAGGAAAAAGTTCCCAGTCTCTAAACCCACATTTTATTACAAAATACAAAAATAATAACGTAGATGATAAGTCCTTAAATATAAAGAAATCTAAGGTCTGCTGAGGGAGACAAAGTAAATAAAAGGCTCAGAAACAACCCCTCCGATAGCACCAGGAAGGATGACAAGTCCCTCCTGTCTTGCTTCACAGCACAGCTTCCCACCAAGTGTTGCTTTAGGTTGGCTTTGTGACCTGAGCTGACACCCAAGACCCTCTCAGGGATCACAGTCTCTCCTTCCAGGAGATACCCTGCCTCACACCACTGCCCCTCCAGCCCACCTCCTCCCTTACCTTCTCCAGAGCTTCCCTCTTCCCGCCTTCCCCAGGGTGACTGAGAGCACAGCTCACAGGGCAAAACATTCACAAATGTGAATATTTCATCTCACTGCCAGATGTGCCCTCTCCAAAAAAAATACTTATGGCTTAGTGAACTGCAAACCAACCACTATAACATTAGTCTGAGACAAACTTATCAATGTTGCTACAAAAGCATGACAAAGAGACTTATTCCCTTCTCCTTCAGACCGCAGCCATTTATACCCTCCTTATATCCTTACCTGCTTGATTTTCTCCAAATTTCTGCCCTAGTTTACGTTGCCAACTCACTGCAGCAACTCTGCGCTTTGAGTTTTTGTGCAACCAAATTTGTGTGTAGTTTATTCTGCAAATTTCTTCACCTAACAGAGCTCCTACCATGTTCAGGCAATGCTTTATTTTTAGGATGTGAATCATTCTTCACCTGCTTTCTTTAGCCCTAATAGGCCACACAGAGGCATGTTCAATTTCTTCCCCATTACACAGAATACTTAGATGCTTTAAAATACTGTGTCTACTTAAAAGTTTTCAGTCTACACTGTAAGCAGACCATTACAGGACATTGAGCCTCATGTCCCTGTCCTTTGCCATCTCCCAGTTAAAGCAATTAACTACTGATGAGTCCAGGGAAGCTCAGAGAAGTTGGTATTGCTGCTCTGCAAACCAGGGCTCTGTGAAACGCACCCTGCCATTTAACAGAGCTTTGTGGAAAAATGGCATTACTCTACTTTTGTATCTGTTTGTACAGATAAGCTCAGGCAGTTTGTATCTTCTTTATAGTACTAGCATTTCTACACTGTACATGTAGTCTCAGCTTCAGGGAAAATAAATAAATAAAAATCACACAGATTGGTACCCCATTTTCTTTTCCCCTTTCTTATATTCACATACAATAGCAAAGCAGGAAAGAGGCTGGCAAATGCAATAAGAAATCAGGAAAAACAGCTTTATATTTTAATAACATTTACATATCATTAGCCATACTTTGCAGATGTCTCCCTTGCAACTTAAGGAAACCATTTAAATCATCACCTTCCAAGAGTATCATAGAATGGCTTGAGTTGGAAGGGACCTTAAAAATCATCTAGTTGCAACCCGTGACATGGGCAGGGACAGCTCCCACTAGACCAGGTTGCTCAAAGCCTTATCCAGCCTGGTCTTAAACACTTCCACTGATAAGGTGTCCATAATTTCTCTGGGCAAACCATTCCAGCATCTCACCACCCTCATGGTAAAGAACTTTTTCCCTGATGTCTAATCTAAATCCACCTCGCTCTAGTTTAAACCCATTGCCCCTTTTCCTATCACCACATGTCCTTATTATAAGCCCCTCTCCAGCCTTCCTGTAGGCCCCCTTCAGGAATTGGAAGGCTACTGTAAGGTCTCCTTATAGACTTGCTTCTTTCTTGTGATATGACTGAGCACTGGGATCCTTTAGTCTAGGTAATTAACATACCAGAATAAATCTATATTTTTCCAGTCAGTTTCCCAATATGATGATCAGGAAATTTCTGAATAAAACTGTCAATCAGTTCAAAGAACCTGTAAAGAATTACAGAAAAATAAAGATACCTAAAATGTTGGACTATAAAATAATGTTTTTAAAAGGAGTTCTGAATGTGCAAATATTATTAAAAACAACAGATGTGCAGCTATTTTATGCAACATATAAAACGTTTTGCTTTTGACAAGATTAATGCAAGGGCTGAGACTTTCATACAAGCAGGACCAAAAAGCCTTACTATAAAAATGTCAGTTCCACTGCGATTACAACCAAATATCTGAAATACTCTGTTCTTTGGGAAGAACAGAACTCAGCTGAAGATACCAAATTAACCATTGCTAGTTTTGAATGAGATGGGGGGAAATGGAATATGTTTCCCACAGTGCCTCACTAGATTGAGCCCTACACTCTTTGGTCACATAGACCAACAGCCACATTCACTTCCTTTGACCCTTGTCAGTGGCCATGTTACTATATCTTTTTTTCATGTTGCAGTTAATCAGATGAAATGAAGAGGATCATTAGGTTAATTAGGAGAACAAGGCTCACTAATGGTAATAAGCAACAGATTGCACAGAGCAGGCTTCAGTGGATAAAATATAGCAGCAGATATTGGCACAGAGTATCCACAATTATTTAAATCAGCCTCAGTTGAAGAAAGACTAAAGTCCAGTCTAGTAAAGCACATAACCCACAGCCAGCCAGCCTGACCTCAATACTCACATGCCAAAGCCAAAGTATGGCCTGAAAGGAATTCTTGTAAGAGAGCATGAATGACAACCTTGATCTGCAAACCTCTTCAAAACTCGCAGACACTTGCATTAAATTTCATACTCAAAATAGTCCAAAGTTATCTCAGGGAGAAATTAAAAGTTGCCTGATTTACCATGTGCAGCTCAGCTTTGACTCAGACTCTATTCTTGATCATTACATTATGCGAACTACTTCACAAAGCTCCATAATCCCCTTAATGCAGCCCACACTGGTTTAAAAATTAGAAAAATCACTATTGTTTCCATTATCCTCTTAATTGGATGATGGCATGACTAATACACAATATAAAAGTCAACTATTTAATCACACATAATCATCCTGGTTTACATTATATTTATGCCAGGTATTTCTAAATTCAGATGTTATATTTTCAATTAACATGGAATTTATCGCTTTCAGCTTTTCAAACACACATTACCTCTGAATCAGTAAAATACTGAAGCATGATTGAAATGCATGGTAGGAATGCAGTGTAAAACTAAATAATTGCATACCAGACGCTAGATGTTCTAAACATTTCATGTCAGATTTTTTGTGATTTCTTTGCGCGCGAGAGATACCACGACGAGGATTCGCCCTAATAACAAGGCTTGTTGCACTGGCATCAGCTGCAACACTCCGGGGAAAGCACAAAATTCCATTCTGCTTCTCTACAAAAGGATGAAGGAAGAAAAGAATGACAAGAGCTTTTACTCAGCAGCACATAAGCACCTGCCTTACTAAGTGATTAGATGAGCTGATTCCTATGCTAAATTGAGCACGGTGTACTGTTGCAGAAAAAAAGGTATCAGAAACTCCTGTAGCAATGCTCACTCTTCAAGAGAGATTTTTCCTAGCTGAAGCAATTCCCTCATGAAATATTACATTGATTCTGTAAAGATATCATCTGGTATTTTATAGTATTTAAGTGAGTGACTACATAAATTATTTGGTTAGAGAAAGAATTACAGACACTTTGTAGCGGACAATATCAAAACAGTACAAAAACATCCAAGATTAAGGTACACAGGCACTTCTTTCTGGATTGTCCAAGGAGAGGCTAAACAGTAAGTTTTTAGTTAATGCTCAAGTGGCTTGTCTGAGTCATTTTCTGAAGCATCTCAGCCAGAGCTGCTCATTAAGTTTTAAATAATTCTTAATAAATATTGATTTGCTAATCATCTTGCAGAAACAGTTCTGCTTGCCCTTTTTTTTTTGTTGCTCTGGTGAAGTTGTTGTTCTGACAGGAAAAAAAAAAAAAAACCAAGCTTTAAAATGTTGAAAAGTCACTTTTTGACATTTTGTAACAGATTTCTTCATTTAGACTTCAGAATTGTAGAATGTTTTTAATCTTTATTCCAAATGTAAAAGGTCAGTATCTCAATGAAATGCTTTGATTAACGTAGTCCATACTTTTAGATTTAGTTCATAAACCATTCAAAAGCTTTGAACCTTACTTTCCTGATTTAGAGAAAATAAATATTTTTCTAAAACCTCTGATGTTCATTAGACAGCAAAGCTTTTTATTAGTCATTCTAGTTCCACTCATCTTCATACTCACCCATTAGAGATGCACTTGTCTATTTTTCTCATGGTGAAATATTAATGGCTTGCAACTTAAGTAAAGGAATTAGTTTAAACAGAATGCCTCAAAGTTACTACAACCATTTGGATGGTAGAGAGAACACAATGTATAGAAGACTCATTTATTTGGGAGGACAATGAATGAAACATTCCAGTATCTAGTAAGAGAAGGTTGAGTTCTAAGTATTAGGGTACAGTGTGGAGTAAGGGAAACAAGGTAATATTTTTCATCATCTTGTAAAAATAAATTACATGTAATTTAAACTGTAAAGCCTTTAGAGAAAGTAGTTATTAATGTCTATATAACACCATTATGAGAAAAAATAGTAATTGGCTCTATTATTAGAAAAAAACAGTAATTGGCTGAGCTGTAAAATTCCAAGGCAGTCAGATGAAGTCAGTCTTCTCCTAAATTAAATAGCTGCCACCTACTAAACAGATATGAAACTACATCAGATGTGTAGAATCCAAGTGTAATATGAAACAAAACAGGAGAAAAAACAAAACATGCTTTTGAGAAATAAGACTGATGAAGAGCAGAAATGCCAAGAGTCCATAGTATTTGCCCAGCACAGTTTCTAGAATAGTAAGAGAGACCCCCAGTCCAACACACAAAGAAATAAACAAAGCTTAGATGTCACCAGAACAAAGAATCAGCTTCATAGATGGAGCTGTCATTTAACAGAAATAAGAGGTTTGATTGGGTTAGGGTTACCAAAGGAAAATGAAGGAAAAAAAAAAAAAAAAAAAAAGGAGAAAAAGAAAAAAAAAGAAAAAAAGGTATTTCTAAAAGAAACAGTGGAAGGGTTTGGGTTTATTTTTTGGTAAAAATTGCATAGCATTTCCCAGGTAGTTTATCTTTGAATTGTTTTGTATATTTAGGTGAGAATTGACTTGGAAGAGGTTTATTCCTCATCTGTAAGATACAGTAGTTAAAAACTGCCACTAGCTCTTGCAGAAGCTACGAAATGCATTGTACCTCTCATGCTGTAGTCATGGTGGAAGTTATAGGCTGGTTCCAAGAATTACTATGTGAAATCTACATCCTGAGTTACGCAGGACGTCAGACAAGATCATAGCAGTCCTTTGGTCCTTAACACCCATGAGCAGTGGAAATGGCAAAAGCTATGGAGTTTCAGCAGTTCGGATTGTACCCTGACATGAATATGTAACACAGCCTATACTTTACAGCTCTGTAGAATAGAAGCAGTGTATACTAGCTAGCACACATCCTGATAACTGAAAACACAGCTCATAGTAGGTGATTATATACCTGTATGACACCAGCATTGTTTACAAACTAGACCTAAAATCCAGGATTCTCCTTTTCTTTTTGATCCCAGTACAAAAGGTTTCAGGTATGTGTAGAGATAAGACAGCCCACCTCAGGCCCTCTGGTTATGAGACCACATCAGAGTAAAAAGTCAGAGTTTCCCACCACAGAGGCATTAGAAATGAGCTACTTTCCAATCCCATTCTGCCCTACCCTCTGAAAAGACTGAAGGGAAAAAAGGAAATTTTCTTGTACTTCTGTCTGCACTCATTCATTTCCTCCTCAGTCTGGTGCACTCTCCACTCCCCATGTTCCCCATCAACTGCTTTGATGAACTCTCTTAAAAGGGATGGGAAATAACTGAACTCTTGAGCTTTTGCACAAATCAGCTGCTGAACAACCCCCTGGCAGTGTCCTCATCAATGTAAAAGCAAAATAGCTTCTCCAAATTATTTAGAAAAAAAAAAAAAGCCCAAACCTGCCACAACAGGGTTCCTGTCCTGAAGGCAAGTTGCAGAATCTTGGATGAATATTGATTGATTCAGTGCCTGAGAAGGAATAAAAGCCTTCCCCAAAACCAAAACACACAAGTGTCAGCACCACCATGGCATGAAAGAATATACAATCCTTTGCTCACACTTCCTCTCTTTCAAGTGGGTGGAAGGTGGCCCTCAGCATCCCTAAGTGCTTTTCTATACAGTTCGTTTGCTCATTTGATTTTATAGGTATGGTGTTTTTTAAGCTCCAAGTGTGTTTTGTAGATGCAATAAATCTAAATAA
This sequence comes from Megaceryle torquata, assembly GCA_024611175.1. Lineage (NCBI taxonomy): Eukaryota > Metazoa > Chordata > Aves > Coraciiformes > Cerylidae > Megaceryle > Megaceryle torquata. The sequence goes on from JANIJG010014680.1 coordinate 14,563, forward strand.
GTATTCATAAAGACTTGTATTTCCCAGGATTACTCCCTTTTACAGGCCCGAATGATCTCTACCAGAATCATTTTACCTTAATTAGTATCTTCTGTACAATGCTATCACTTGGTGTTTAAGAACTGCATATATCACTGATTTCTGCCATCTAAAATAGGAGGAATAAAAAAGCATGGCATTGTCCATGTTGAAACACAGATGGCTTAAAACTAGATCTTGTTGAAAAAAACCAGCTTTTCTTACAAGTTCTTGATATTATTGAGTATTTTATTTAGCTTAACAATAAGAAGAGAGTCAGCTTAAAATTTCAGAAACTGTTTTTGGAAGGTTTTGCTTCTGTTTTGTCAAGAGCAATTTAGAAGTTTGGGGTTTTTTTTTAATTTACAGTTTATAGAAGTTTTCTTTTCTTTTTGTTTCTTGCTTTGCAAAGTCTGTTGAAATGAATAATTGAAGTATTTTTGGTAAGATTTTCATAGTTTTGTGAATAACACAAACAGTTACGTAGAAACAGACCAAAAAAATACTTTGAGTTTGGTAAACAAGCACTGAAATTGTCTGCCTTGTTATGAAAAGTACATGCATTTAACAGAATAACTCATATTTCCCTGTTTATTTAATATAAAGTTAATGCCAAAGAGGAAAAGAAAAATATAATTTCAACGTGAACCAACACCAAATAATGCCAGCAATTCTTAGCTCACATTTCAAGCATTGTAGGGCTCCTATGAGCTGCTGAACAGGCACTTCTCAAGAGTGGTATCCCATTAGCACTCCTGCTGGGAATAGCATCCAGAGCCTACGGGAGATGCTTGCTAGGTGGCTTTTCAGGTGTCTTCTCATAGAGAGATAAAATGGAGTTTAGGTGGCTTGGGCTTGCCTTTGCCCAGGACGTTATTCACTGTGATTTCAACAGGTGATTTTGGTTTGGTCTTCTGGTTTTGCATAAGCTCTCTGTGCAGCTTTTCTTAGCCTGGGGCAGAAGCCGGTACAGTGTCTCAGCACTACTGTTCCTCTGGGATTCTTCAAGGAATTTACCACACGGTAAACATTCACATCTATTTATGACACTTCTTATTATGCCCAGCATCAGTAAATACATTGTTCTGACTTGCAGCACTCTGGCTTTCTAGATACTCTTTCATTCATAAAGATGCCATAGATGTTCACAAGTCTGGTTTCAGAGCTAAGGAGAAATCTTATGTCTTTAGCCTGCTTCAGAAAGTGTAATTTCAGTGGCAAGATTTAGCACTATTTCCCATAAAGCATCAGGAGCACGTGAAATCAAATAAGTGTGTCATGGGGGACTTAGTATCTACTTCTATATATAGCACTGTGAAAGCCATTAAAATGTCAAAAGAAAAGTCAGTTTCCTACGTTCTGCCCATTTTAAGGCAGTGTTTCTGTTTCTGCTAGAGAAAAAGGAAAGGAGAAGCAGTACCCACCTCTCAGATTGGTATTTTCAAAGGGGCCTTTCTTCAACTGAAAGCAGAGGACTCCTTTGCAAAGAACAGATTTTGAAATCAATGTCTGAGTTTTCAGAGCAATAAGGCTTAATTTTTCTAATGAATTTTCAAATCAAACTGACAGCTTCACTCATTCAGATGAAGACAATGGTAGAAATGAATACTGTTAATGAAGCTTATTAGTCACATTTAAGGGCCAGTGATGAATAGATACCATTGCGCTAAGCATACACGCTAGTGAAGGATTCATGCCCTGAAGACACTTGGTAAAGAGAAAAAACTAAAAGTATATGAACTGCCTCTGACAACATCGGCTCTTTTTCTCAGGTGCAGGGAGGAGTTAAAGATCAGGTAGAGGCATGGAAGAAAAAAACCAACAAAACAACAGAAAAGGCTAAGTGAAACAGAACAGATGAAAGAGCTGATGGTATGAACTGAAAAACATTAAGGCAATATTCAAGCAAACAGTCTGGAACAGGGTGAAGTCCAGAGTGAGCTGCAGGAGGCCCTGCCTGGTTGCTTCTGCTACTGCTCCTCCCAGCCCGGGTCTGGCTGGCTTTCCTCTGAGCAACACAAACAAGCAGTGAAAGGAGCTCAAACACAGCCACCTATCCAGAAAGTGCATTACCCAAATTAGCCTTAGGAAATCATAAAGCATATACATGTTGAAAATGCCACATATAGTACTCCTGCAGTCTTTAAGCTACCTATACTAGTTAGAGACTCCAAGCAATATGAGCAGATTTCAAAGAAATACCTTGGCTGGCTTCCCTCCAGAACTGCAATTGCCCAAGCGTTCATTCAAAAGGAGAAAGGATTCCTCCTACTTAGGCACAATTCAGAACAAGTAATTAAAAAATATACATATTATAGGAATCAAAATGATCCTTCTCCTTCAATGGATCCCTAAAGCACCTATACACTGAGTGCAAAACCCTCTCTCCACTCCAAGGGTGGATGTGTTCGCAGGCAGATGAAGTCTCAGGAACTTGCTAATGCAGTGAATTATACAGTGGAAAAAATGAGGGTGACAGCATCCAGCTGTAACAGCAGGCACACAAAATGTAGGTAAACAGTTTAATTACCCAAACATTGACAGCTCCGCAGAGAAACAGATGAAAGATTAAATTTCCTTTTTAATCCCCTTACATTTCCCCCAGTGAACATTCACCTCCCAGAAGTACAACTCTATTGTTAAGGTAAATAAGCACAAATACAGCCTGACCATTCCTCCTCAGCTTCACTTCCAATTGACTTTACACCATCTCCTTATCTTTTGGATGAACAAATGTGTTTGACATAAAATCAGATTTCATTTTTTTCTGGCATGCAGACCAACCATGAGGAAATCATTCTCTGTGGAAGCTCTTTGCAGCTAGTAAATAGGAGTTTAAGGCTTAAATAATCATACATCCTGCAAAACACAACAGTGCCGTGTGACCTACAGCAGCCACAGGCTTTCCTTTGGTTTTGGTTGTAACAGTAATAACATGAAGACTCCTAGCAACTGAAACACAGTTAGCTCCACCGCCCTCACCCCTCCCAAGCTCCTGCCACCTCTGAGGGGTCCGTCCTCGTACATCTTGCCAATTGCTGTATTCGCTTTGCCATGGCTCCTACCAAACAGCAGCAGGTTGAGTGCTCTAAGTAAGTGCAGCCAACTGTTCAGAAGAAACAAGGCTTATGGCAAAGCTTCTGCCAAGCTGAGGAAGCACATTTTACTATGCAAATGGCAACTGCAGCAATCTTTAAAAAGAAGCTGTTGACAAGCTTTAGGCAAGGTAAAAATAGACAAAGTAATTAATTTATTATTTTCCCCCTGTAAAGAACAGTGTATAGGTAATGGCCCATCGTAAGCATGAATAACACTGAAGCTGCAAGCAACATGGTATAATTTTAACATTCTACAGCCTTTTTTAATCAATCTTATTGATGTTCGTCACATCCATAAAGCTCAAAATAATGGGTTTACTAAACTTAAGGAAAATATAAGATCTCATTTTGCGCCTTTCAGTTTCTTCATTATGCTGCCATAATGTCATCGGTGTAATATATTTCACCCTTTTGACTCTGTTTTTAGCATTCAGTTCTTGATTCTGCTGTGATCATGTCTCATTGCTTCAAAGAGACAGATGAATTATGAATACTGCTTTAACTCCACTACCACATCCACGAGAGAAGCATGAAGTGATGAGAGGAAAAAAAATTACCTGCTTTAGGACTGGGAAGTCAACACTGAGAAAAAGAGTATCTTATGATGTGACATACTGGCCTAGAGGAGATGGGGAATGGTGACAGTGAAAGCAACAGCTGGAACTGGTAGAAACAGCAATAAGATCTGCATGGCTTTCTGGGAAGAATTTAGATGAAGTCTGCAGTATAACATGAGATCCAGAAAACTGTGTTATCTCTAGGACAGATTGGTCAAAGAATCTATTATATTCCCAAGCCTCAAATATTGGAGCAGAGCTACTGAACAGCCACGTGGCTGTTCCTGTATCAGGAGCCTGCTGACTACATCTGGACTAAGACTACAACACAAAGTTTATTTAAGGCAGTTCTTCCACAGAAGATGTGATGCTCTAGTCTAAGCAGCATAGGGTAGATCAGCAATCTGTAATGTGCAAGACCAACAATGCACATTCTTCTGAACCAGCATCTCACTCTGTAATCAATGGTTTTAACTACATTATCCCAGGTGGAACAGCTCCACTGGAGGCACTCATATTTTCTGAATGGCTTGTTCAAAAGAGCAAAGTCCAAATTCCTATTCCAAATCAGACAGAAAAGGAATTTAAATTGGGAACCCTTAAACCACTGGGCTATAGGGCAGTGAGGAAGAGCTGCCAAAGTGTGTCTCAAAGCTAGGTGGGAGAACAAGGGACTTACTGTGCTAAGGCTCACCCTGTGTTCTTTTATCTTCCATCGAAATGCCCACTCCCTCTCAAAACCAAGGGATAACACTGCGCAAAAGCTGAGAATTAAGAAAATAAGCAAAGTTTAAGAATCAAAATAATGAATGTTTTCTGCATGAATAGAGTATCAGCATATTTTTAAACTTTCCTTGCAATAGGTACAGTAACAAATGGAAAGAAACAAAACAAAATGAAGATTCACACAGGGAATTGTTGATCCAATGGATTTTGTTTTACTTGAAAAGTTTGTGTTTTACCTGCAAAGTTTTCAAAGTCATCACTGATAGTCTTAAATGAAATTATTCAGAAGTTGTTTGTAACCCTCAATCTGCCCTCGCCTTAGATTGCAATTCCATGGGGAGAATGACTTCCCCTCCCCTCCCCCCTTAAAAAAACATAAAGCAGAAAGCAATGGCTTGGAATCTTGCCACTTTCTTATTAAAAATGGCTATCTTCACCAAAATAGTGTGTGCAGACAAAAAAAAAAAATCTGTGAATACATAATTGGAAGCACAACATCATGCAAATTTATTCAACAATTCCTCTTGCTTAAGAAGCCTAAGGAAAAAGGCACACTAAACAAAAAGTGTGTGAAGCATTACAAATGCACCCAGCTATGTACACAGGGATTACTTGAAAAAAAAAAAATGGTGTAAATGATTAGGATTAGATTACCCATTTTGTAATGACTTTATTAAACAGTGATCCAAAGAGAATGGGACCACAGTTAGATGTTCACCACTAGCATTGCTTACAACAGCTCAAGCAGCAGCTGCCCTACCCACCCAATTCTCCAAGGCTCTGTACATTAATCCATACAGCCCCACTGTGAAAGGTAAGGGTGAACACCTCGGGGAAGGAAGAAGGGGGCAGGAAATGTTTAGGCTAACAAAAAAATTCATGGGTAACTATAGCCTAACACATGATAGATAAAATATTAAACCCCTAAATGCACATTTGAATAATAAGTCATCCAGATCAAGTTAATTTCCTAATAAATTTAAATTAATACAATTAACTGATTTTTATTATCATTTAATGACCTTTAAAGAATCATCATGAAGTTCTGAAGTTTCATTTTCTTTGCTAAATCAGGTATTTCATCTTTTTTTTTTTCTTTTTCAATATAGTGAAATATGAAGAATTATAAGGTTTCCATATTAGGCAATTAACTGCTTTACAGATTAGCCTTCCTAGCATAGCCCAGCGTCTTTACTGGGACACATACACACAGACAAAAAAAAAAAAGTAAACACATGCACATTTCCAAATTACAATGTACCAAGATCTAATGCCTATCAAAGCTCAATTAGAAACCAAGGCTTTGGATCCAGCCTTAACAGAAGTTGCTTATATCCTGTTCAAGCTTTTTACTTGTTCTCGGGAATGCAGTTGTTGCATAACATTTATATACCTGTTACCTTTAGTAAGTAACCAGGTAAGTCCTCAAAGACCTAAGCAACAATGTTCAAATGTGTCCTGCATCCATGTTCTCATAACTGGGAGGAAAATGCCAAAGTGACCAAAGTCGGGTAACTCCCATCACCTTTTACTGGGGCTTATCACATGGTAATGAAATGCTCCCAAAACTTCACAGGAACTGTTCTTATTTAACCAAAATGCATTCCAGTTCACAAGACTTAGGTATCCAGCATACACTTTCAAGAAATCTTTCTCATTTAAGGCAGATGTTTGTAAGAAGGTTTTTCATTTGGATAAAGGTCACTAGCTACAGTTGGGCAGGTCATTCTGTGCCACACAGCAAATTGTTTCTTTGACTCCACACAAGATTTAATATCCTGTGAATCAAAGTGTAATAAGCCTTTTGTTTGCTTACAAAGAGCTTTATCACAAGCACACGCCAGAGATTACTAGTAGAACAGACCATAACTACAGGGAGACAGACAAGCCTCTTGTCCAAAGAGCTCCAGACAGTGGGCAGAATCTACTAAGTAGTAATAGCATATAAAAGAGAAGGGATGACTTTGACTAAATCAGTGGGACCTCCTTTCTCTCTTGCTCATAACATCACTCCTGCTTTTGGCCCTCCAGGCCTTTTCCCACTTCCCTGTCTCAGTAACCACAGATGAAAGCAGAAGTACCCAACTGCCAAGGTACATGTTTTAACCAACATTACCCCTTCTTTCACTATTCAATGGCTCTAACCAAAGAATACCATTCACAGTTTCAGTGGGACTGGGATAGCTGGGTCTGTACATGCACAGGTGAGATGACCAGGCATGATTCTTCTTGCTTGCTTCATGACCTTAATGTATGAGTTTAGTTAGCCCTGCGAGGCACAGAAGTATTGTAAAGTCAGGTCCGTAACATATCAACAGAATTCCTGTGTGTCTGGATATTTTCCAGTCCAAATTTAGGGTAAAAGATACATTTAATACTCCAGAAGAGACTTTCTACTCTGGCTTTTACTGCTGGGATTGCACTGGAAGAGTGGCTGTGAACAAAGGAGACTCTGCGTTGCTCTTCTACAGTATCTCAGCTCTATCATTTGTTTCCATGAATCTATCTTAAGTCTTCTTCGCTTTATTGGATGGTTACATGCAGAGTGAGACATTTATCTCCCATATCCTCTATCTGATCAGTTTGAAATGTATTAATCTGAACAGCATCAAATGAAAGAGTAAAATCCATTGCAGTGACATTTGTGGTGGTCAGAGGAAGCACATGGGACATCAAAACTTGATCTAACATCTCCTGACAGTTGTGGCTGATTAAATGCTTAACCTCTCTATTTTTTTTTTTTTGCAGTTGATGCAAAATGAACATAAGAACCTTGCTAACAAAGGCAAAAGACAGAATGCATTCCAAGGTATTAGAGATCAAGTAAAAACAGTTAAGATTTTGCTCAGTTAAGCCTTTGCTCAGTCAAGCTATGATCACTTCCATTTTTATCCTGCCTATCTTCCACACTTATCAAAAACCCCTGTGTTGTTAGCACACCTTGAGAAAATTCCAGGGAAAAACACACCAGTAAAGGAGGCTGAGTCTGTCCATACAGAAAAGCCACAACCCCAGATAGTCTTTGAAATGTTATCAAGCCCATTATCAAAATGCACTAGCATTTGAGTTATTACAAGAATATTATTAGAAACTATTAGTTTTAGAAAGTATTATCTACCACCATATATATAATACTATATATACACTATATATTATATTTAAATTCTTTCTAATACTAATATAATAACTGCAATAGAAGGCTTTCTAAAAATTGCCAGACAAATGCAGCAGGACCTGTTTGTCAGCAGCTGCAAATCCCACACACATAGCTGCAGCTCCCGCTACACTTCATTTTAGAGCCCATAACTGTGAACACTAAGTGCCTGTTGTGAAGCTGAAGGCACAGAGGTCTTCACAAGACGAAAGCTGAAAGACAGCTCTTTTGACTACTGCTGAGTGCAGTAGAGTTGCAAACCATGCCAGTGCACAAACAAGGCACGGGGTTATAGCAGGACGGCTACAGAGCTAATTGGCCATAAATCATTAAATCTGAAAATACCGGAGCAGCAAAAGACTGTCTGAGTTTGGAACAGTTCTGCAAAAGGTAGTAATAATAATAATGCTATTGTTTCATTAGCTGTGTTCTTTAATGAACTTGTATTCCATTTCAAGGTCTTACATTCACAAAGTATTCTAGAAGCTTCAGGTACCATCAAACTTCAGATGTTTAATCTCTGGCATTTTACAAGCAACCACCAATCTACATTCCACCCGAGTTATTCTTTACAGCATAATGTACTTTAAAAGTATCAAAGTATTAAATACAGCACAACAAACACTGGTATTTAATTCTGTTATATAAAATATTTTCATCTCCATTCAAAAGATAATGCAGATAGCAATTATGATAATAGTGCAGATTATACACTACAGCACCCATAATTTACCTGCTACAGTTTTACCAAGGCAAGTGTTCTATAAGTCTCCATACTGCGTGTCTATTTGCAAATTCACTGTTTGACCTGCTCTGTCTGATGTTAAATGTATTCATACATATTCAAATGAAAACTGAGAAAAGTAAGTATATGACCATGACAGCCTATTAGAATGCATGTCTCACAGCAAATATATTAACAGTGAGCTTTTGGTTATTAGTATTACCCGGGCAGCAGTGAAAAGCAGAGCCTTGTTAGCCTCACTGTTCTGGACAGGTTCCAAGGCTGGTAATTGCTCTCTGCATACTGGAGTCATCCCTGCATTTAGAGTCAAGACCTCAAGTTCCCAAACACTGTAAGCTAAAGGAGACTTTCCACCAGCTCACTGAAGGGACTATCATGTGTTAAATGACTTACTATATTATAATAGAAAGCAGTGTCACAAGCCACTGTAGTGTATATTGCAGAGATCAGAAGCCTCTGAGCATGATTTAAAGGTGGCAGTCTGCAATAGATTTCTAAAAGGGGAAAAAAAAAAAAAAAGCAGCACCTTCAGTTCTCACAAAGAGCCATCTTTAAAATATGTACTATTAAACCAGAACTACACCCACAGAGAAAACAGCTTGAAAAAACATACTAGCCTTAATGACTTGGTGGACACTCATCATATTGGTCTTGTTGATTCATGCTCTTGATCAGTTTATCCTCAGCATGGAAGAGAAAAACTAAAAGACAAGAAAGAGAAAGATATCACACTTCTCTTTCAAGATCTCTTATTAATCTCGGGGCTTTTTTATTATTATTATAATTATTTTATTTTCATCAGTTCAAAAAAACAAAACAAACAAAAAACCCAACACAAACAAAACAAAGAACAAAGAAAATGTCCTTAATCCACATCCATGTGTAGGCACCAGATTCTGTCAAAGTGATGTGCCTCTAGGATTTGTTACTGAAGTTGACACTTAATAGATTTTAAAATAAATTTTAAATAAAATAAACTGGAAAAGGAAGACAGAGATTGCAAGGAAAGGTCCTCAGATGAATGATGGCAGCAACACTGAAGATTCCAGAAGAACTTTCACTTGAGCTAAAGTGCATATTATTTCTTTAAGGCAAGAAAAATTCACTACTCAAAGGAAAAACTTCATAAGACTATTTACAGCAGCCCATCTGAGTCATCTACTCATCGATACAGGCTGCTTCAGTGCAGTGCACCTTGTCCAGGCTAATCCTAGAAATCAGGACACGTCTTCTAGAAAGAAAAAGCAACACCATAGCTTAATATACCTAATGAAATTAATAAGCCTCTCTTAGACTCCCATGTATTTTTAAATAACTGTTTTCTGCCCCGGTATTTGCCAAGATATTCCTATTATTTTTACTGTCTCTTTTTAGAGTTTCTAGAATTCATAAATTCACTTATGTTGACCTACTAGGTTCAAACATCAGACATCTCCTGAAGGTACATCGCATTATTTCAGCAGAAAACCATGCTGCCCTCGCTGATTATCTCACTTAGCCTCAAAAGCAGCACATCAAAACAATTCCTCTGTCTCTGGAAGGGAACAAGAAGTTTAATCAAGAGATTTAATATTTTCTGACCATTTTTCCTTTCAAAAGATCCTCTCCTCCTTCTCAAAGGATCTTGATTATATTCCAGGCAAGGAAGGAAATCCAAATAGAAAACTATGAATTAAAAAATAATTAAAAATATAGTACCAAACAATTTCTTTGGGAATCAGTGTAAGACATGACCTTCACTTTTTAATGCATAACATTTCCAAAATTAATTTA